>JAGVSP010000554.1:0-117856 GCA_022494985.1 Micrasema minimum | reverse complement strand
ACAAAGCTATAATGTTAAATTCCAGGGAGAAAATCGAGGAATACGTTTGTATGGGAAGGGGCAGCGAGTCACATGGTGTGGTATGCTCTTAAGCAGAAAAAAAAAATGTACAAGATATAGGCACTCCAGCAAAAGCTGCCTTCCCATAATCCAATAATAATAATTCATTGATAATTAGTAATTAGTTTATTTCAAATGTACTGACCTTCTTGGCCTTATTCCCTTTGAGGTCTCTGACTACGTTTCCCTGGTTGTTAATTTTGTTTGTAAGCGAGGCCGCTTCAGGGGACAGGGCTGCTGCAGGAGTATCAGCAGGTTTAGCTGGAGCTAATAACAATGAAAATTTAGTCAAAATTACAATAAGATCACGCTTCAAAATGAACCAAATTAACTGTGATCAAAAACTGACGCAAAAGGCAAGGCAGTGCAGATAAAAATAACGCAATCGTTTTATGAATATCAAAAATAATTATTGACAAAAACTGGATAACTGGAGACTACAAAGGATATCGTATATTTTTTTGCTTGTGTGGCGGAAGTAATACGTCACGCGCGCGCCGCGGGATGGCGCAAATCGACCGGCCTCCGCCGAACGCTGCCGAACTACGACGAGAATCATTTTAGCCTTCATCGTGACTCCACGTTACTTTTGCACAAATTTCTTACCGCCAAATTGCGTTCCAATCTAAATTCATTTTGTACATTTCTAGCTTCATAATTCATGTCAATCTTAGTTTAAATAGTTAAGTTTTCAATTGTATTAACTTGTATTAACTTCTGTGTAATAAATGTGCACTAAAACTGTAAGTACTCTTTCATTTCTCTCTGTGCACCCATCACATACTAAAAGACACTAAAAGTAGTTCACCCAAAAATAGGTGACCCATAAGTGGTACTAACAACTCACCTATACTTGTATGCTACTTTGGTAGCAACAGTGGCTAAATTGATATTATGTAGGTGAATTGAACAATTTTCCGTTGTCAATTTTATTTTTTCTACGTTTATCTAATCTTTTGAAGTTTACGAACAAACCTCTTAGAAAAATGCCTGGTGTGATGTGTTTTGCTGCAAATCGTCTACCCAAAATCGCTTAATGTGAGTACAAATATTGCCTATCTAAAAGAGGCTTGTCAATTTAGACAGTGTCAGAACACTAAAAGAAATTTTAAAGTCTATTAGAGTTTAGTGAAACGTATGAACCTTTAGCAGGTGCAGCTGGGGCGCCTGTTGATGGCTTGATATTCGGATTCCATTCTACGCCAGTGACTTTTTTGTATTCCGCTTTCAGACTGAGAAGTGCTTGGATCTGAAACATTTGTTTTAGAATTGATTTATCCTGCGATATTGACTAAGAGTTTAGGAACAGGGAGAAGAAAACATGAATTATCAAAGGGTAAGCAAAAGATTCCTCTTCTTTACCTAAATAAATTAACAAAGAAAATGTAGATAACCAATGGCATTTTATCATCTTGATCAATTTGTGAATAATTTTAGATCTAAAAAGTTATATTTCACAAAAACCATGTTCTTTTTTAAGTGTTCTTTATTAAGAAAATAAACATAACATTAGAAAAACAAAAATAATGCCGTCCCGATAAACCGCAATTTTGCCGATTGTCATCAGGAGCCATTAGCAAAAAAATACATTTATCATAGAAATATAACAAAATAATAAAAAAGTTTACAAAATATACATAAAAGGAATAGAGATAATGCATATGGTGAATCAATATATAATAAATTATGGTGCATCAATATAAAGAAGTTCTATCTTCCAACCAAACCCTTAGAATAGAAATAATTTTATTAACATTATTACACGATTTAAATTCATAGGGCAACATATTAAATATTTTTGGAATTAAATATTCTAAATTTCTCTGCCCGTACTTATTTTTAGTTTTGGTAAAGGTAATACTTTTAAATATTTAAACATTGTTGGAACATTATGTATTACTGTCTAAGCACTATATAATACCTTCCCGCCGTTATGTTTTATTTTAATTTCTTGTTTCTGTGTAAATTTGTTTAAATGTAAAAGCCCTATGGGCGTTGAAACTAAATCAAATAAACTAACTAACTAACTAACCATCACGCCATTTCCCCAAAGGGGTAGGCAGAGAGGATAGAGCGCCACACCACTCTGTCCTGGCACACTTCTCTTGCTTCCTCCACATTCATACATCTTCTCATGCACGCACATCGATTATTCCGACTTCTTACATGCCCACTTTCAAGCACTTGTTTTACTTGATCATGCCATGTCTTTCTCGGCCTTCCTGTACTTATACATCCAGGCAGAGTCACATCATATATTTTTTTAGCCATTCTTTCATCATCCATTCGCTCTACAAGACCGAACCATCATAAAAGACTTTTCTTAATTTTGTCGATAATGCTTATCTCACTTATATTATTCACTACCATACATAAGGGCTGGTACCAGAACTCCATTATGAACTGCCAATTTAGCTCTTTTGATAAGCACTTCTTAGATACGCCGACTTTAAGGCACCATTAACTCTGTTACCGGCACTAACCCTCCTTTCAATGTCCTTATCCATATTTCCATCCTTCCAACAACATGCTTCCCAGATATACAAATTCTTCCACCTGTTTCAAGCTATCGCCATTTACTACGATCTTACACTTAGTCATATTCACATTTGAATAAAATAAATGAAATAAAAATAAACATTTCACTCACTTCACATTAACTCACATTTTTTTCAATTGCGTCATTCTTCTTGGATATGATTTGTAAGTACAATGAACCAACCTCAGGATCGAGGGTCTTCTTGTCCGCCTTCTCGGCCTTGAGTTGCCTGATCTTGTCTCCCTGCTGCGCCACCTGCAGCAGGATGGAGTCGCCCTGAGCGGGGGCCGACATGGCGGCGGGAGGAGAGGTCGCGGCGGAGGGCTTGGTGGACGGGGACCACTCCACTCCGGTCACCTGCTTGTACTCGGCCTTCAAGGACAGCAAGGTCTGCACCTGGGAAGGTAATATTTTATCTTTACTAACCAATCTGTGAACTAATTCTTTTGAAAATGTGTGAACTGATTTTCCCAAAAAGAGAAAAAATTTTCATTGCCCAAGTCCCTATAATTTTATTCTTGAGATTTTTTGTGTAAACAAAAAATTTTGTCAAAATAAACAATACCAACAAGCTACAAAAGTGGCTTGGTAGGATAATTTTTTACTGATACATTTATTATATGTATATTTTTTGTGTTTATATAATATGTACCTTTATATTATGTAAAATAAATGTCAACGGTGGAAAGGAAAAAGTTACTAAGCGACATAATATGTGCAAAGGAAAAAGATACAAAGCGACATTGTAATATTATGTCACTTGGTATCATTTTCCTTTGCTCGTATTATGTCGCTTAGTTACTTTTTCCTTTTCACCGTCGATTTGTATCTTTAAATGAAATAAAATAAATTAAAAATACATATGTTTTTTTTTAATAACGCATTTTGAATGGTTTTCTTTTCTGATATGTAGATGTCTGTAGCTGCCATAACGCTGATGCACAATTGAAATGACGCACCAAAATTTCTCATTTCAAGAAAAAAGCCAATTGAAATTTTCGCTCGTGCAATGGCGATACCAATAACTACTGTCATCATTTTACCAAAGCATAGGGTAAGCCTCTTTTATCTGGTAAATTATAGATTTGATTAATCTAGATGAGATTTTTACATTTGTGTCACTTTGATCAATAAAAAAAAAAGGCCATAAAGATGGCTAACCTCTGGATCTATCGTCTTCTTATCAGCCTTCTTGGCTTTGAGTTCCCTGATCTTGTCTCCCTGTTGGGCGATCTTCTCCAGCACGCCGTCTGCTACTCCGGCCCCAGCAGCTGAGGGTTTGGCAGGTTCCTTCTTCACCGCTGGACTGGCTTCCTTTTTGCTGGCGGGTGGAGCCTGGGTGGCTGGAGTCCAGTCGGAACCCGTCAGGTTCTTGTACTCGGCTTTGAGGGCAAGGAGTACTTTAACCTGAAAGGAAATTTTAAGTTAAGCGATGCATTTTGATAAATTACATTCATAATTTTAAAATTTTCAATAGTTCAATACACAGTTTTGCGTTACCTTTTACTGACTTAATGTTTGCTAACCTAAAACGTTAGTTTATTTATTATTAAGTATTTTACATACGTAAAACGTAAAAAATAGCACTTAGATATTTCAGAGTCCATAGAACTTGCCCAAATCGACAGTCCCAACGTGTACTGTCGAATCTGAAAAAAAAATATGTTTTTTCCCACCTGAAAATATTATGTAAATTGGACAGTTTAAAATGATAAAAAGAAAATTGCCCTTCTTCAGATTCGACAGTATACGTTGGGACCGTCGAAATAATAGGTTGGCTAATCTATTAATCTCTAAAACATTTGATTTTACAAAAATAAATACATGTTAGACTTCAAACAAGATTTTTAGGAAAGTGACATTCCATACTTGAAAAATACTACCGTGTCTGAGGTGTCTAGTTACCCACTACGTCACTCATTACGTCATCAATAGTCATCTACATTATCACTAGACTTCTACGTCACATGTTTCGTGTATTGGCCTGAGTGCTGGAGTTTTAAGACGGTGAAATTTGATAATAAGTGGTGTTATGAAATTAACCCTAGAAAGTGAATATTTTTAGAAAATTTGTATGGAAACATCCCTCCTTGTGAATTCTTGTTGGAAGATGTTAGAATAGGTTGGCTGATTTGCAAACATGTTTATAAGTGCACTAACTAGGCCCAACATATTTTTTCCTCCCAAAATACGGACACATTTAATTTTTGGAAAAGAAAACATAATAAAACATAAAAATTTGGTGTGCAATTTTTTTTTATTTATTTTATTTTATTTTATTTTATTTATTTATTTCAAATATATGTATACATAAAAAAAACAATACATGTCCTACTGAGTTGCCTACTGCAATTCGTCAGTAGGTGCATAAATACATGTTCAATTAAAAATAAAAGTACACAATGAGCGAAAATTAGATTTTTAATATGTTAAAATAAGGAAATTTTCTATAAAACAGTCACTAACAGACTCTTGAAAGTCTTACAGCCTGGTACGTCCAATATTAACATACTTTTCTCTCTTTATTTTTTTGTAGAAGACACATTTGAGTTTTGATGATATATTCAAATATTTCAATTTTGGAGCTGCTATCGAATAGTCGGAAATATCCAGAAAGCAGGAAACAATATTACTAATGATTTAATTTGAATTAGTAAATGTTTGAACACAAACCTCAGGCTCGATGGTCTTCTTATCGGCCTTCTCCTGCTTCAGTTGCCGGATCTTCTCCCCCTGGTGCGAGATCCTGTCGAGGAGTGTGCCGACTGCGGGGCCGGGGGCCGGCTGGGCGGTTGCGGGGGGCGCAGCAGCAGCCGAGGGTTTCGAGTTCGGAGTCCAGTCCGTGCCAGAGATCTTCTTGTACTCTGCTTTAAGAGCCAGCAGAGTTTGTACCTGGAAATTGAAATGATTAATCAAGAAAGAATTTTTTATCAGAGATAACTAGGATCATACCTATCAAAATGTATGTGCAATAAGCAATAAACGTTTTATACCTTCATATAACACTGAGTTTTCTTAGTTAGTTACCTACATGCTACTGAATTTTACTGAAATATTTTATTATCAACATAACATCATTTCAAATATAAATAACGACTACTATTAAAACATTGCATTTGTCCGCATTGTGGTGCTATAATGGACTACGGGACCATTTAAAAATAAAAAAATTTAGACGGTGATTTATATCTTAAAACTAAATTTTTTTGGGATTTTTGGTGTCATTATTATGTCCGTAATTAATTATATGATAGGATGTGTCTATTAACCAAGTTTTGATGTAAGTAGCGCCTAAAATAGAAAAAAAGTACATAGCCATTTCTCTGGTTCTACGCACCAACGCATTCAGTACGACCCTTTTTGTGCGCTTAGGAGACAGGTGCTTTTAAAGCATCCGTTTGCGGTCGATCCGTTTTTATATATTTTTTTTAGAAGGAATCTTTTCAATTTTAATTCAAATATTCATTAAAAAATATAGAACACTTCTCTATTAGCGCAACTCCCAACGTGGGTCAATGTAAAATATTTATTTTATGAAATATTGTTCACATAAAAATATTTCATACATATTATGTGATACCTAGGGCTGGCACTGACGCGTACGACTGATCATCTTGCCTTCGTGATTCACTGCAATTGTGTACCAATGCAGTGATGTCCTATGCACTATTGGGTGCGGATAAGGGAACGCAGTAGTGGAACTTTCACTTAATACGATGTTAGTTAAGTTTAAAATCAGTGAAAAATAAATACCTCAGCTGTAACGGCAGCTTTGTCAGCTTTTTGTTCCTTCAGTAGGCGAACCTTGTCTCCTTGTTGAGAGATCTTTACCAATATGTCATCCGCTCCACCGCCACCGCTGGTAGGCTAAACACAGAATGATCAATACTGTATAATGTCTAACTATTCATCGATTCAACTCAATATATGAAAAGTTTCTAATCACATTGTACATGTATAAGGGGGTAACAAAACTCGATGTACAAGCGGGATTCCAGTGAATCTACATCATATTTGGAATCGATTTTGTAGAATAAAATTTTTTGATTTGACCCATAGTTTTCGAGAAAATTGAGTACGAAGTTGATTTTTTTAGATTTTTTTTTTGCAAATTGTTATCAAATAATGTCATGTATTTAGTCAAGAGGGGCCATAATCTCTGTTATTGACTAAACTAGCATATTCCTTTCTCGCAAAACTTTTTCACGTCTATTTAAATTGCAATCACATGATGACAGTTTTTCTTTTCATTTCGATGGGTTACTTAATGACCGTGCATTACTATAATGACCGTGCATTAAAATTCTATAATACATTTTCTACAACACATTTTCTACAATACATTTACTACAATACATTTTCTACAATTAATAATCTAGGTCATGACTTATGATAGTACTGTATTTGATTTAATTCTGCAACAGATTGTGAACAATTTCACATTGTGAAGCTAAATTTGACAAGATTTTATATAAACTATGAATTTGGTTACCTTCGGAGCATCAGCTTGAACAGCAGCAGTTGGTGGAGCCTTTCCTTTAGACACTCCAGGCTGTTTGGATTGCTAAAAGATGGAAACATTAAAAATAAATTAATGTAGAGCACAGAACTTAAGTTGATAGGTATACAGAATGTACATTCGGTAAATTCTTTTGACACATAGAGCATAAATAGTTTTACTGACAAAGCATGAAACTATTTTAAATGTGTCATACGTCATACATAGCGTAGATTTTCGCGACATCAACAGAAATTATTAGAATTATTGCGAAATTAAAATTTCATTAATAAGAAAAACATGATTGCCTTGCTAAACCAAACATCGGCAGTGATTCGTCAAAACTAAATTGATGATTAATTATTGTACATAGTCAAGAAAATAAACATTTTAAGTGATAATATGAGTTTTTGTTATCAACTGTCACTATCTGACATATTGCAGAAACTTCAAATATCGGCGGCAAAAAAGACAACAAAAATGTACAAATATGTTTGCATAATACGGTTTCGTATGAGTTAATCAAATTTTTTAGGAATTCTAGTGCGCGCATACTCGCAAAAATGATTTTAATCGATCTGTAAAAAAATTACAAAAAAACTAACCTCAAATATCGATAACAATGTATGCCGCCGACATATAATACGTCAAAAGCCTCCACATGGCACCAAAAGAGAAAGGTAAGGTATTTGTACAACGCACTCCCCGTTTTTTTAAATAATATTTGAGTGTACATTATGAGTGTACAGTATACATTAATTTATTTACGACCTAAAAGACTTGTCTAAAATAACTATTAGAAAGTAAGAAGCGAGTTGTGACGGTGGACTCCAAACCTGAAATTCCACAACTAATATGAAAGAAAATCTTTTTTATTACACACACTTTTTTCTTAATCATAAAATATATCCCGAATCGTAGCCAAATTGATTGAATCAAAAATAAATAATACAGTTTGTGTAAAATGTTCAGTATCCCTGTGCTTCATGGCCCACTTTGCCACTCATTATGTTTTCCAATAGGAAGAACACCTATAAAATTCGCGATTATTCTTATCTTGTCACGAAGTAAAATATTAAAATAAAATAGGTGGATATGGTACCATAATCAAATATTATCTCCTTAACTGGGCATAATTTTACTATTATTATTATTATTATTAGATACATACCCATCTACTTTTCATTCAATTTATTTTTATTTTCTTGTTATGTTTCAGGAAACATACAGGTTATGTACATTTACTACTTTTTACAGCTTATATATACAAATTTATGAAAGGAATGACGGAAAACGGCAGATTTAAGAAAGAACAGGGAGTGTGCGGCTTGGAGTAGCGGGCGCCGCATTCAACAGTATGAAAGTATGAAAGCTGTCTGGAGTTTAGATGTTTACTCGGTTAAAACAAAATGCCGCCGGAATATGGAACAATATGCAAGGCTGATCCCGGCCGCTGAGCTCGCTGGCCGCGCGGTACGGGAGGCCGTAAAACATAAATGTCTGACCTGCAGTGTCGGCTGCTCCTTGGCGTGTCCGTCCGGAATATGGAACAATATGCAAGGCTGATCCCGGCCGCTGAGCTCGCTGGCCGCGCGGTACGGGAGTCCGTAAAACATAAATGTCTGACCTGCAGTGTCGGCTGCTCCTTGGCGTGTCCGTCCGGAATATGGAACAATATGCAAGGCTGATCTCGGCCGCTGAGCTCGCTGGCCGCGCGGTACGGGAGGCCGTAAAACATAAATGTCTGACCTGCAGTGTCGGCTGCTCCTTGGCGTGTCCGTCCGGAATATGGAACAATATGCAAGGCTGATCTCGGCCGCTGAGCTCGCTGGCCGCGCGGTACGGGAGGCCGTAAAACATAAATGTCTGACCTGCAGTGTCGGCTGCTCCTTGGCGTGTCCGTCCGGAATATGGAACAATATGCAAGGCTGATACGGGCCGCTGAGCTCGCTGGCCGCGCGGTACGGGAGGCCGTAAAACATAAATGTCTGACCTGCAGTGTCGGCTGCTCCTTGGCGTGTCCGTCCGGAATATGAGCACAGGCAAGGCTGATCTCGGCCGCTGAGCTCGCTGGCCGCGCGGTACGGGAGGCCGTAAAACATAAATGTCTGACCTGCAGTGTCGGCTGCTCCTTGGCGTGTCCGTCCGGAATATGGAACAATATGCAAGGCTGATCTCGGCCGCTGAGCTCGCTGGCCGCGCGGTACGGGAGGCCGTAAAACATAAATGTCTGACCTGCAGTGTCGGCTGCTCCTTGGCGTGTCCGTCCGGAATATGGAACAATATGCAAGGCTGATCCCGCCGCTGAGCTCGCTGGCCGCGCGGTACGGGAGGCCGTAAAACATAAATGTCTGACCTGCAGTGTCGGCTGCTCCTTGGCGTGTCCGTCCGGAATATGGAACAATATGCAAGGCTGATCTCGGCCGCTGAGCTCGCTGGCCGCGCGGTACGGGGAGGCCGTAAAACATAAATGTCTGACCTGCAGTGTCGGCTGCTCCTTGGCGTGTCCGTCCGGAATATGGAACAATATGCAAGGCTGATCTCGGCCGCTGAGCTCGCTGGCCGCGCGGTACGGGAGGTCGACCTTGAAGAACCCTCGCCGCTGGAGCTGTATGACGTCCCCCTTCTTCAGGGAGGCCAGCTCGGGGTCGCCCACCATGCTCACATCACGCTGAAAGGGAGGTTGAAGGATATTGAAAAGAAGATATACTTTAGCCACAGTTTCTAAACACAGTATCTTTTTACAATTCCTCTACATTCCAGTTAAGAATACAAGAAAATAACAAAAGTAGATTGTCTTTCTTGTGATTTTCCATACTAATGTTTCTTGCCTATTCTCATTGTTTCACTCTTGGTAAGAAAGTAGAGGAACCCAAAGAATCTATGTACTCAATTCATAAAATACAATAGTTTGTTTGGTTTTGAAGAACAAGTTTAATGAAGAACATGCTAGATATAAATGGTGTAACAAAACTCGTAGTACCTAAAACCCGAAAACTGGTGAATCTAAATCATATTTGGAGTCAAATGTGTAATATGACTTTTGAATCTAGATCGAAAAAAAAATCTTCTCATAAAAGCTTTCCTAAGTACCGGAGATTATGTAAAATTGCATGAATTCATATTAAAATACAGTTTTTTCTTTTTTTTTCTTTATGAATAGTATTAATTTGACTAAATAAATGATATTTGATAATATTTTGCAAAAAAAATTAAACTTCTTAATCAATTTTCTTGAAAACTATGGGTCAAATAAAAAGTTTTTATTCTACAAAATCAATTCCAAATATGATGTAGATTCACTGTTTCCCTTAAATATTACTAAAATTTTAGTGTACCAACAATGATTAGTAATTTTATAGGGCATAGAAAATAAAATCAGGTTCAGATTGGCAATGGCCAATGCCACAATAGATTATAGAATTTTGACGGATCGATTAAATGGGCTAATTATGGCAAATAGCACAGTCATATAAAAGAAACGAAAACTATTGCTATAAATGTGTGCGAACTTACTCTCGTTTCATGGCCAATATATTTCTTAAAGTCTTCATCCCTCCCGAGCACTGCTTTGGAGATTATATTTTCGAAGAACACGCAGTACGCCGGAGTAAACTTAGCTGCAGATACATCAGCTAACCAAGTCAACTCTCACTTTAGGGTTTTCTTGTAGTCCTTATCTTCCAGATTGGTAACGGCTTCTACTGACGTTACAGTGCCATCTTTGGATCTGATAACAAATTAAGAAACCAATGTGTAATTGAATCGGTGACTGAATGAAGAATCAATTTACTTTATTTCCTACCGTTACTGGAAGTTGGTAATGGAACTAAGGAAGAAATTTAAAAAAAAAATCATTTTTAGATGGTGATTTATATCTTTGTTTTTTGGATTTTTGTTATCGTTATTATGTCCGTAATTAGTTTTTAAAATATCATAATCGCGATTTGTCACCAAAGCAGGTCATTATATGGTAGGATGCGTCCATTCATATTTTATGTTTTAATGTAAGTAGATGTAAGTAAGCCTAAAATAGAAAAAAGTACATAGCCACTTCTCTGGTTCCACACATCAACTATATATTCAGTAAGATCCTTTTTGTTCGCTCAGGAGACGGGAAGATTTTTTTTTAACAAAAATTTTCAAATATTCATTTATTTCACACAAAAAAAATAGGACATTTCCCCATTACTTTCCAGTTTTTTATTGGATGTTGTAAATTCAAGCATAGGAAATTTATTTATGTAACTTACAGTATGTTATTTAGTAGTAGTAGTATGATTATTTTATTATTTATCAGTACATTATGTTTTGCATCATTTATATAAGAGCCTTTTAGGTATTTATACTATCATTGGTACATCGTACTATCTCGGAGCTAATTTTATTTCATGGATTAACTTACTTATGAGTCTTCACAATCTTGAGATTTCCCCAGTTGATGAAGGTGGTGTTCTCGCCCTCCTTGAGCAGCTGAGCGTCGGCCTGGTCGATGAGCACCCGGGGGGCCCACCCACACGGTCTTGTCCCCCACCTCTGGGTTCTTGGGGTGGCGGGGAACCTTCAGGGGCTGCTCCGAGGTGACATCCTTGACGGTCACAACTACGGGAGCGGGAGAAGACTCCAGCGCTGTGAAACGGGGAGCGATCGGATCAATCACCTGGAAAGTAAACATGTAAAAATGTTCTAAAAGTATGTAACTGACCAGTATGCCAAATATGAATTTGAAAATAGTATCATCTCAACAGGTTTACTGCCGACCTAGAATGAAATTTAAAAAAAGTGTACCAACGTCTTTTGATGTACCTATTTGTCGTAATCGCAAAATATCAATACCAGAACTGCTAGTGGCGTAAATTACTGTGCACCGTAGCTACTTCCTCTCTAAGTCATTTTGATGACTTGGGCCCCAAGCTGTTAAATGATTTGGAGAGTGAAGTAAAACATTCTAAGGACTATAAAAAGTTCATTATAAGGACTATATAAAGCCACTGGATTATCCGGAGCGGGAGTATTGGTTTGCTCGAGAATGTTCATAAATAGAATTGACACTGGATCCTGTATTTTATTATTTATTTTTTTAATTAATTAATCAATAATTTTTTTTTTTTTCAAAAGAAAAATTTTTGTTTTTACAAAAAAAATACATAAAATCACATATACATAAGAAAAAATTAACAAAAATCACACCAAGGCATAGCTGTTTTTTGGGTATACTGTGAATGTCCATGTGAATGTGTTCACACTCTTAAAAGCAGCATGCACGAGGCAAAAGAGAAAAAGATCATTTAAAAAATACAAGATATTATATTGATATATTTATACAACATAATTTATTATTTTATAGTTGTTATTATTATTGTTATGTATGTAGAGCACTGAATGTTAATGTCCAAACTTTACACGGATTTATATCTAGCAAGTCGGGTCATTATAGATTTAAACCCTCGTACTGTGGGGATCTAGGGTCGTCCCTGCCATGATAAAGCCCAACATTTACTTATGAAGCTCAATTGTTATTATCATTCAAAATATAACTACATAACCTACAAACTATTGTCATTTGGTCTCGTAAAACCATAACTTAATAATTTTTTATTTTTTTAAATCTAAAAACTAGTTGATACTTTAATCCAAATGCTTTTGATGGGGATACTTCACAATACGTGGTAACTTTTATGAGGACTAGTCTATTGGTAAATCCATAGATAATAGGTTATGAAATTTATACAGTAGGTTAAGGTAGGTTGGGTTTAATAAAATAATTTAAATCAAATGGCTATTTAAAAGCAATATCCTTTATAATTGGTTATGAAATTTATACAGTAGGTAAAGATAGGTTGGGTTTAATTAAATAATTTAAAATCAAATAGCTATTTAAAATCGAAATTTATACAGTAGGTTAAGATTTTTAAATCCAACCAATCACAGCTTTGCTCATTTCTATGCTGTAACTCTATAATCCAGAGAGAAAAAACTTTTATGGAATTTTGACAGCTCTACCACATATTGTGAAGTATCCCCCTTTTGATTTTTTACCTACTGAATGGGATTTTTAAATGATTGAATAGATATTAATTTATTATTAGAACAGTGATATTAGTATATAATTCTCGGAGAAGATTGGAGCAAAAGATTATTCTTAAGCTATCTTTATATGGCGCAGTTTACTACACAGTTTTCTGTGCAGTCTGAAAACGGTCCCGTATAAAGGTAAAACTGCATGAAAAACTGTGTGCTAGTGTCAGATTTAAGCTGACATGACAGTCAATGTTTTTTATGTAAACGTTTAAATAGACATTGGTTTATTGTATGCTTTTAAATACGTAAAAAAACAATAACATATATACATAATTAGCTAAATATACAATTTCCTGAGAGTAAACATACGATAATAACTTACAATCGCGTTTCAAAAATACACATATTTAGCATGTCTTTTGACAGAAGTTTGACAGACTGCACAGTTTTCTGAACAAGAAACTGTGTAGTTTTCTGAACAAGAAACTGTCTCATATAAAGTGGGCATTAGAACATTTGAAATTTTGACATGGGCCTATAATTTTTTTTCAAAAAGCTATAATTTAAAAAAAAAAAAACATACCATCCATCAACAAGACCTTCTTCTACGAACCAGGTGAGCTTTCGTTTCGAGAGAACTGTGTTAGTCATACTTAATCTGAAAAAAGAGTTGCAAATTATTGAATGAATTGGAAGTGCTACTGCATTAACTGGCTTGTACAGTGTAATATGAACCTGCTGTATTCCCAGATGTAAGGTTTCCGGAGCCCTAAAGCCTCTATGAACCAGTAGAACTGTGGATCTCTGTCGTGGTACTCCATAGTCCTCAGAACATGGGTGACATCCTCCACGGCATCCACTATTGGACATGCAAAGTCGTAGGTTGGATACACTCTGGAAATAATGTTGATTTACAGAAATTGATAAGTTTATAATTATTAGAAAATGAAAGTTACTCAAGTGAATGACTTACTCAAGTGAATGTGAAAAGTGTTCGGTATAAATTTCTATCGCAGACCTGTGTAACAGTTGGCAGAGTTTTAAGCTATATTTAGTACTTACAAGAATACTGTGTCTCTGACTCTAACAACAAATGTTAAAAGAGCTTAATGTTATATTTAGTGGAAGTTTTTAAACATAATCTCTGAAAATTTCAAGACTAAGTGATTTGCATTCATAAGGACATTTCAAAGTTTTAAAAATGATTTTATATTCATGTACACCTACATAGGTCTATTTCAAAAGCCAATAGTTTTGCCTTTTTTAAAAAAAATTGGGAGTTACAATTATTCTATACCTTGTTTATGATGTACAAGGTGTACATAATTTTAACAAGTGGATTTTCTATCATTGACTGTTAATTGATTATATATTATGTTGGGATCAGGCGGAATACGTGTGGACCAATGGGAACTTCTCCACATCTGCCTGAGATGATGAGAAAACCACGGAAAACTCATCATGGAGAAGGTGGACTATTGATGGACATCAACAGTCTTCCTATCAACTTGAAGAGTGTTCGGCATTCTGTGTCCTATTTTTGTTTAATTTATTTATTTCATTAACTATTATCCCCTTTGCCTACCCCTTCGGCGAAATGGTGCGATGGTTAGTTAGTTTATAATATGTAATTTATACAATTAACAAGAACAAAAATGTGGATCGTAGGAAGAGCAGAAATAGGAAAGGGCTGTGGGTGAGGGAACAGTTTAATTATGGCTATGCACTGACAGCGGGTACAGCTACTTTGATCGCAGCAGGAGTGGTGTAATTCGGCCCTTCTAATATTGAGTTAGCTACTTTGTTGGGCAAAAATGATGGCTCACTTGTACTGGGTCCCTGTTCTTGGATGTGGCTCAGGTTTGCAGCGGTATATGGTGGGGTCCCTCATGCAGCCGTTGGGAGATTGCATATCGATCTTGGCCCTCACACAGCACTTGATTCCGATCTTACTTCCCGCCTTCATCTCATTCCACAGTTTCAGGTTCTTCTCCGCGGCTAATGGTGAAAATAAAAAAAATATATTCTTTATTTTCGGGGCGAGGACACGTCAATTAAAACTCATAAAGGTTGTATAGACCACTGCAACATTTCAAATTTAAATCTGATTTTATGAGATCATACGATAATGATCTAAATTAAGGAAGATAAAGGAAGTTTCATCAAAAACTTTTACTAAAAACTTTATGTAAGAGCTAAAAAAATATGTAAAAGCCTTAAGACATTAAAGTACTTAATAATTTAAAAAATGTTTAAATCTTTTTTTCATAAATCCTTAAATCCATTTTAGACTGTGGTTTTCATGTGACATTTTTAGTGAACATTATGCGCTTAAAAACAATTTACATTACCCAAAAAATTCATCTAAAAAAACTGTTTTAAAAAATCAATGAATGTGTACACGATTGCCTAAATACTCCATTTTCCAAAAGAGATAAAGATTTGGAATAAGATCAACAAACACTACAAGTGCAAAAAAACTCACAATTTTTCCTATTGACGCTTTCCACCTTTTGTTCTCTCTCGGTCTTCATTTGTTCTGGTAGGGTGTCGTCCACAAAAGCTTTCTGCTCCTTGATTAGTCGCTCACACATTTCCAACATCATGTCAAAGTACTGCGAAGTGTGTGTGAAGATGTCCGGCTTTATATCCAACATCTCTACATCCTCCAGAATAACCTGACAAATAAAAAACAACTTTTTGAAATTCTAATTTTAGATTATTGCGAATACTTGCTACTAAAATGGCAAGCAGCTGTACGCCTATGTCTCTATTACAAATATTTTGTATTTATGGTTAGTAAGGAGAAGTGTATATTTTGGTTTTGTAACCTTTTCAAAATGAAGATTTTCTTTGGCTGGATTAGTGTCATCAAATCTCATGATAAGTTTTCCTTGAAAGGCTTGCTGGTAATATTGATTGAGAAGAGCAGCTTTCGCATGTCCGATGTGCAGATATCTGAAAACGTGACAAATTATTGATTGTTGGGGAACAACCATTTTAAAATTTTAAGAATTAACTTAGATTTTCAATAAATACAAAACAGAAAATTTCTTATCTACCAAGCTATTAAGAGATTTGCTGTAAACATTGTGTAATATTTTGGATATCAGATTTTGAATGCATTTTATCGAAGGCAACTAAAAATATGTTCAAGTTTACATACCCAGAAGCTTCAGGGGGGAATCTGACAACCACTTTTCCCATCTCAGCCCCGGGAAGATCCACAAACTTTCCTTCTTGGAGACGACCACCACTCTCACCATCTGTCTTCTTTGGCACACTAGAACGCTCACTAGATACAACATTTAGGAGGTTAGAAATTTAATTTTCAGTTTTACTTCCGTAAAGATAAAGGCGACAAGAGAGCAACAATAAGGGTATTATTACATACGCGCGACCAACTAAATGCCATCGATTGTCCATTGATCGACGTCCGATGTATGGGTCTTGCATCTTGCGTGATCCCGCCGCTGCACCTGCTGCGCTATTTCCCCCTCTCATTGATCCATGATAGTCGCTTAGGTGTAATAAGAGCTGACGATCCACATCGGCCAATCTCATTTTTCTATCAATCGATGTCGGTCGCGCGTATGTAATAACACCTTAAAACTTCTCGCGAAATATTACCATAGACTCAGTTATGTAAAGAATCATTGAGCTACAGTGTAGACTTGAACATCGGGGAAGTAGCATTCTTACATCCATATTCATAGACGACATTAAGTTAAAGAGAGGACATTTTACTCTTGTCGCTGTAATGTTTGCCCTCTTATGGTGGTTAGAATGTACACTATAAGATTAGGGTAGATCTCCATAAGTTGATTTTATCTTTAATGTCAAATTATTGTAAATTAGTATTACATGGTGAGTTGAGAATTGAGTTACAAATTGGTGGTACATTACAGATTCCAGAACAAAGATCCTTGGTTCAATCTTATTTAGCACAGATATTTATTATTTGGTTGAAATTAATTACATAGTTGAAATGATTCATTTTTTAATTTAAAAAAATTCACTGTTTTTGTGAATAAAGATTTGTATACCTGGATCCATTTTTAGATGGTTGCTTTACTTCGGCTGGTAGAGAAGATAATCCTTTTTGCACACAGCTCTGAGAATTTATTAACTTCATCCATCTTGTCACATTCTTTAACTCAATTTTTTTAGCGATGCTGCCGTAAGTTGATGAGCCTGCAATAAAATTAGTATAAAAATAAACAGTTTATTACATCAGACCCTTATCGGACATTCTTATCAGTTTATAACATGCTGTATTGTTAACAATAATTAGTTTGTGGCAGAAGCAAAGAAAATAATCTTTTGAAATAAGTATGAGTATCTATATTACTTATAATGGAAAATTCAACAGACAGAATTGAAATTTTTGAGTTATTGATTGATTTACATGATGTTGTTATCAAAAATACTTGATATTTACACATTATCTGTCTCTCGAATTTCGCATATACATATATTGCTTTTTCAGTGAAAATATTAATGCGTAAAGAGATATCGATTGTTGAACATTCCGTTATTTATGTGAGAAAGAGATAAATAATACACTTGTAGGAATTGAATAGTAAAAAGTCATTGAACAAAGCCGTTAATGGACTAATGGCATATTAAAGGATTTAATTGCAAAAAGCTGTTCTTTTATCATCCATTCGCTCTATATGGCCGAACCATCGTAAGAGACCTTTCTTAATTTTATCGATAATGCTTATCTCAGCCTTGCATTCTGCTCTAATTTCAACATTGGTGCACCTATCGCACATAGTTTTAACACACATTCGTCTGAGAGATCGCATTTCAACTGCATTTAATAACACTTCAAACAATATGGTACATCTTTTCACATACCATTCAAAACGCTGAAGACTGCTAAATCTGCAATTGTTAGTTTATCGGAGACCAGGTAGGTCAATCGACTTAAGGTTTCGTCTAAGTATTGCAATTTCTCCTGGAGGTCGTGAAGCACGGTCAAGGAAAATGATAACCAGTGGTCCACGGTGATATTGTCCAAGTCTGTCTTCCCATAGAGCTGGGCGGCCTTCACTTCATGAGCCAAAATCCTCAAAAGATCATTCTGAGTTTCGAACGCCTTCACTTCGCCACTCTTAAACTTCACCGTGTTTGCATTTCCCCAAGAAAACTTTACTGGAAACTGCTTACTATTCACCAACTCAGCGGCCAGAACTCCCCCTAGAAAAATACATATGCGATTTGTAAAAATAGCCGGGTGTTAAAATAGACATAACCTTACAATATTATTTTTTAAGTAAGTATGAAAGAAAACTAATTATTTCTTGAGTAAATACTGCATAATATAAAAAATAATACATACCAATTGGAGGGTTTGTCTTGCTGCACTGAATTTCCATTATTGTTGTTATCAAATTTACAAAATTGACAGCACGCAAACACGTCTGACGTAAATTTTTTAAACGTCGTCGAAACTCGAAACGTGCAAAGTGTAAAGTGAGAGAGAGACAGGAAATAATACATTTATGACATTTGAGGAAAATATACTTTTAACTGGCAACTAGCTTGGTATGTAATCGCGTTTTTTAATAAATTTATGGCTATCGAGCTGTCATGGTACTAATATGGTAATGGTGGGTACTAAAACAGCAAAGTTTTTATCTGGATTTTTTGCTAAATTTAATGTTAAAACGTCTATTTTGATACAAAAATTTAAAAGTATATCTTTCTTCGGAAAACGTTTTATCTACTAAAAAGTAAACTATGAATTGGTAAATAAAATTTAAAGAATTATTTAATTTTACAAAATTTCAGAAACAACAACAGATTATGTTTTACCACTAATTTTCATTTATTTAACTGCTTTAGCTTTTTTGTTAGAAAGCAAAAAAAAAAGTGATAGTTCTCAAAATTGCTGGTCGAGAGTCTTGAAAGACATTTTGTGCCTAAGAATCTTCTAACTATTTTCAATTGTGATAAAATAAAAGTATATAATCTTCAATTGAAATATTTTCGTATGCGGCGCTTTTTTGTAAGCTTGGGTTTATATTAATAGGTTTTTTTAAATCTTTGCGCTGATTTTATATTTTTCTTTTCATAAACTGTTCATCTGCCGGTAACCGCCATGTATACTTATATACTTTTCCGTTGCGTCGGAGTGTCACTCACTACGGAAGGAACCAATTTTTTAGTTATTTTCTTGAATTAATGGCCTGGAATACAAATCTATGCCGATATCACTATCTAAAAAACATTTATCTCCTACCTTTTCCCCAAAATTTTATTCTTGTTTTCACCTTCCTTCTATCCTAGGCAGACATTGGTTGTAATAGTATATATGCGTGTATGTAAGTACAAAAAAAATATACGTGTACACATTTTGTTTTTTTTTCTGTTATTGCGTTAACGGTAAATACCTGCACTTCTTTATTATATTGGTTGGTTGGAAGAAAATACCCAACTAGGCAATAAGCCCGCCAATGTACACTACTCTTTGCACAAAAAGCCAAATAAATAAAAAACTAGGAGGGCTTTTGTCTTTTCCGTACTATTTATCTTTGCCATAACCCATCTACAAATATGTTTAGTTGGAATAAAAATATTTATATACTTTATAAAGTTCTTCAATTTTGTTATTTTTTTTGATCATCAACGAATATTGAAAAGAGCATAAAAATATCGTGGAATATCATTGCAAAATAGTGCGTGGGTAAAGATTTTCTCTAACATGGTAACATTAAATAATAATTTCATTTGACGTCTGACGTCTTTAATGTCAAAATACTAATTAGTGGTAGAGGTGGGTTAAAGCGTTAAATTCCAAAAACGGTTATAACTGATACGTTACCAGATTTTTAACGACTACTGGTAAGCGTTACTATTAACGGCGTTTATGATTTCTGACAGTTGCTTCGAATTTGGTTATTTGGTAACGTTTAACCTATCACCATCTCTTTTCCACCGATTTATTATCATGTGTTAAAACGGGACGTAGGATAATAAATCACCAGTAACGGCAGTAACGCAAGTAAGTAAGGCAGTTAATACGTTAATAACGTTAATAGTAACGCTAGTCTTATCCTTTTTCTTCGTGTTTATTCTTTCAGGTTTAAACAGGACGGAGGATAATAAACGCTGCATCTCTTTTCTGCTTACTGTTTTTACCTAAGTGTTAGATGAAATAGAAGGGCGTTAATTGTTAACCACGCTTACCAGTTTATAACTACTAATAATTAATGTGGGGTTTGATAACGTCGTGAATTAACCGTTAGGTTATATATTAGTCCACCTCTAATTAGTGGGAGTGTTCAAAAAATTTACTTTTTATTAATATTTTTAAATAATAAAGTTAGAATGAAATTGTTTTTTCCACAAATTCCTGAATGAGCAACGATGCCATTAATAAAGGATTATAATTACGGTTGCGGAATCATTCTACACGGAACAACGCGGGAGTTATGGTCTGTCCCGTTATGATTATTCCGTTTTATTAAATAATATCGATCGATAAGTTTGATTACAATATTGTGAAAATAATTAATACTTTTGAGATTTTTTCGATTTTTTAAAGTTTTTATCAGATGTTCAAGTCCTGTGTTCGATTATCCAGGAGTACTGAATGTAAAATAATATCATTGGCTGAAATAGCAATTTTCTTAACAGATGACACAGTATGTGAAACGACGAATGAAATTTCAAAATATGTACGTCTTCCAGAGCTTCTCTGTCTCTATTGAGATGTCAGTAATGATTACAGTAACAACACCGCGCAAGTCAAAAATGAACATTCTTCACTTTTTGATGTCTTTTTTTTTAACCACCTCAACAGGCCAGGAGGCCCAATTACAGAGGGAACAACGTCACAAACACCCAGGCTTGAGAAAAATCACTTTTGATTTTTGTGTTCTCACAGGGAATCGAACCCGGAACCTCCGTATCGTGAGTCCAGCGTCTTAGCCATTACGCTACGGAGGCCGCCAATGTTATTGGATAGATATTTTTTGCTTGCGTCGATTTATCGATGTGATTTAAATGTAGTGAAATAAAATATTCTTCTCCCTCTCTGAGTATAAACACAGACCGGTGCATGTTTACAATACTCGTTTTACAAGTGCTGAAGGATTAGTTCTCCCTAAATATAATAACAAGTATGGTAAGAGAACACTTCAGTACAGTGTACCAAAAATCTGTAACTACCAAGAAGTATCAAAAAAATAATTAATTTTTCCAGCTTAAAAGATAGACGCGTGCTGAGAACTTGGTTGCTAGAGCGCGATTTATTATATTGAGTTTTAGAATTGTATTTTTATTTATGTGTTTGAATTTTTTTGTGCGCTAGGGTATGTATTGTGTAGTTTTATTTTTAGTTGAATTTGTATTTATGCACCTACTGACGAGTTGCAGTAGGCAACTCAGTAGGACATGTATTGTTTTCTTTTATGTATATATATGAAATTAAAAATAATATATTTAAAAAATTTAAAAAATAAATAAATAAATAAAACACCGCTCACTAAAACTTTAGTCTAAATTTGTCTTGAGTTCAATAAAAAAATAATTTTATTCATTGTCCTGTAATATGAACTTGTTGTTAGCTAAGTGACGATATGTATTCAACATACTTTGATTAGTAGTCTCTCTAAAATCTAAATTGTTTCATATATCGCTTTGAAAAAACAGTCCTCAATAAAAATGTTGGTATCTCGCTTATTCTCATTCCTAAAATGTTCTTGCAGCGTGAGAGGAAAACGTGGGGATCCCACAGTACTAGCGTGCATGTGAGGGTAGGAATGCATATTGAGGGCTGGCTGGGACTAGACATCGGCTGCGTGATGAAGAGACAGAACGTACGGACGCTGTCCCTAGTGGTGTGCACCTTCACGTACCTGCTCATCGGGGCTGCCGTGTTCGACGCCCTGGAGTCAGATACGGAGCGGAGAAGAGCGGAAATGCTCTCTGGTTAGAAAAAATACCTCAATTTTAAACTATTTATTGAATAAATAAAACACTTTGTTTGACACCACTATATAATAGAACATACATACATTTCTGACAATTTGAAAATAAAATATTTGAGTATATCATAAGAACTGTTGTTCTTTTGTTTAAATTAATAAATAATAAACTTGACTGTCCAATGCTGTTGAATGAGGTCAGATTTTGCATAGCGGGTCGCACATCAAGAAGTTGCCATTTGTTTAATCCAAACACTGAAAATAGAAATTACGCCTATAATTACGCCATAAATAGGATTCAAAGGAATGGCAAACTTGGTGTGCGAGGGTGTTGATCTCTTCAACTCCAGCATTGGATCAGTTGAGTCATTTTGTAAATAAACTCTAGCATTGTATTGTTGTTGTATTTAAGGCATATTATGTATTATATATATTTTACATTTTTATGTATTTGCAAATATGTTTTGTATTCTCTTTTTATGAAAAGCCTGTATAGGCGTGTATAATTAATAAATAAACTCAAATACTACAATTCTGATCAATTACTTACTTTATTTAATTTCGAATGACTTGAAAATTTAACAATGCTCTTTTGTTTGTCAGCAAGGACTATAAAAATAAACAATTGAGTCATACTATAATATGAGATTGAATTGATTCCAGATATAAAGAATGGTTTGATCCGAAAGTATAACATAACCCCAGAAGATTAACCAATGATAAAGATTGTGTTAATTTAGAATAAGCCCCATAAAGCGGGACCGCAGTGGAAGTTTGCCGGAGCATTATATTTTGCAATTGTCGTGATAGCAGTTATTGGTTATGGCCACTCGACACCAGTTACTATAGGGGGAAAAGCTTTCTGCATGGCTTATGCAATGGTAAAAAATCATTTTCAAAACAAAATTGATTGAATATATAACTGTGGAAATTCTTCAAATTCAAATTTAATATATAAATATTTCACTTTATCTTTCCATATTGAATTTTAGATAACATTTCACTTTATTTACTTTTTTAGGTTGGGATACCATTAGTCTTGGTGATGTTCCAAAGTATTGGTGAGAGATTAAACAAGTTCGCGTCCGGTAGTAAGCTTAGGCGAGCAATTAAGTACTTCGCAGTCACACAACACGAGGCTACCTTGATGAATCTCATGTTCGCCACCATCGGATAACGTTATCTTCTGCACTGATAGATTACAACTGGTAAGAAAACAGTTTCTTGAAAACTGTTTATTACTCGTATAAATCATTTTGAAGATAAGTGTTTCAAAAAGGTAGTACCAAACAAATTTTCATTGTTATGTTTACTTACTAACTAGCATAATGATCAATATTGGTTTCATAGTTAATGTGTACCGCTATTATGCTACCAGTAATAAAATCTATTAATATATTTTATCTTAACACTTCCCTTTACGGAGCCTTTGTTACAAAAAAAAAATCCGTGCGTTCCTAATATTTTATTTATTTATTTTATTTTAATGTTTTTTACGCCCATAGGGCTTTTACATAGACATTTTTAAAATGATTTACACAGTTGTTTGTTATATGGTTTATATGTTTATTCTATTTTATAAATGGCAAAAATTTTCCCAGCTGATGTCGAGTGATACATAATAATGTTTTAACTTATCAGGTCCATATGTTGAAAATGTGAATTCAAAATCGTGGAAACATGAATATTCCTTTTTTACTGACCATCGTTGAAATTGAAATGTAATAAGTTTTGTAATGTCAGCTCTGGAAATGATCTGAATTGGTGATTTTATTCCCAATTTTTCAACAAATTATATTATTTTCCATCGCTGCAATTTAATAACTATGTGTTGAAATACTTTTAAGTGATTTGCAATTCTATCATGAAAGAATACAAGAACTTTAAGGGCTATTTCTACTATATTTATATAGATTTTCTCATTATAAGAGTCGAGTTGTAGTAAATACATTTCATCACATTAAAATGGCGTAAGATAAATTTACTGGAGTGTGAGTGAAGTATGTATTTTTGTTTTGAAGTGTTTTGTGTATTAAATTCTGATTTTGAAAATTAATGAGAATGGGATTCGTTTAGGATTATATAAATTTACATTTTCATTCACAGCCTCCTTGTCGATGACATGTGTTTGTGTTTCATCTGTTTAGTAGTACAATTGTATAATTGAGGCACAGTTTTAATTGTAGTTATTCATTATAAACTATTTAAATTTGTACCCTTGAAAAAGAGACACGTGTTGACTCGAAACCAGTCGGGAGTTTCATTAATAAAGAAGTTAAAAACAAAGTGTTTCTTTTAAATAGTTGATTCTTAATGACTCTTAATATTTGATTAAAGGTGCTGCCGTGTTTTCCGCTGTAAGAATAAAATTTCAGTATTTTTTTACATAAAATATCAACTTTGCTAACTTAGCACTGAAACTCGAATAAATGTATGCAACGGAGCACCTATGTGTGTTTTTAGTGCTGAACCATTTAAAAATGAAAAAACCTTTGAAGAAATTTGTCAACAATTAATTTTACAGAAAGTCAAACAAATTTTAGATAGGTGGGAAAAAAAATTCTTAAAAATTGTAGACATTATTTTTCAATGGGTCCTTTTTACCCGTTATTGGAAACATGAAATAATATTTTGTTTAACATTTTAACCCAATTACAGATAATATGTAAAACCAACGTATTTTACTATTAAGTAATGGTAATGGTAATATGCCACAAACTTTTGTAGGAACGCCGAGGATATCAAACGAGAAGACAACGAACTACAGTCGGCCTCTCACCACGTCCTGACACTGGACGGGGAGGTAATGGCAGTCAACGGCAAACTGCTGGCAGGGCACACCAGCATGAGAGTTATCCAGGACGACGATCAGACATCTGTGAGTTTATTAGTAATTAGAAACATAATTATTTATCAACACCGGCAGGACAGCAGCTTGTGAGTAGCTTTATCAACACAGGCAGGACAGCAGCTTGTGAGTAGCTTTATCAACACAGGCAGGACAGCAGCTTGTGAGTAGCTTTATCAACACAGGCAGGACAGCAGCTTGTGAGTAGCTTTATCGAGCTCCGTTTTTCTCCTCATTTTACTCATTGTGCTCTTTTTCAGACTAAAAACAAAATAATATTTCGAGTATGTCCCAACTCTTTGTAAATAAACACTGTTTCTAATGAAAAATTCCACGAAAATAATAATCTGAAAAATTCATATTCGACTCTTATGATGACAAAAATAAAGTTGATTATTTAAAAACCCATTGAATTAACAATTTATCAGTCTTTCCTGATTTTATTGAAAATCCTTTGTTTCTATACCTTCCACATTGTGTACACACCATGTCAAGGGAATATTCACCCTACAATTTCTTAACTTAAAACGATCCTTTCCGAGTAAAATCCAGTGGTTGTCTACTAAGATTTTCACTTTCAAAAATATAGTTATTTATTTTACATGTAATTAAACGATTATTAAATCAATTTGACATCTCAACAGAGACGAGAAATTTGGAAGGGAATATGGATTAGACTACAATAATACAATATTCAAACTGTTTAACGTTTTAAACGTATACAAATACTTGTAGACAAATTACTGGATTATACCCATGCTGGGCTGATATCAGATATTATTGATATCTCAACAGAGTCAGAGAAACTCTAGAAACGAATGTGGGTTATCTAGGCGTTTACAGGGCTTATGACCTGTCATTGGCTGGGTTAAGTGGCCACTTGATGTATTACAACATTCCCCATTTCATCTAGTATTTGATATCCATATCTGCCAATATACAATAAAATGGCGCAAATTTAAAAAAAAATTAAATCAGTCATTCACGACCACAATCAGTTGCATACTACTGTTGCTTTAATAGTGCTATTTGATCAGGTGTGTTCCTGCAACTGTCTGGGCACCATGCACTGCAGCCCGCAGGAGCTTGTACTGGGGGGCGGGGGGCCATGTGAGGAGCGGGCGGCGCCCCCCCCGCGGAGGAGACCGTCCCTTGCTCTCCTCTTACATCACGGGAAGAGGGCATCCGTGTAACTCTGAGCCATGCAAATGATATCGCGTTTATAGGCCTCCAATCACAGAACTCGATACAATCAGGCTGCTTGCGATCTCCGTATCTTATGGCAGTCCATGTATATTGGATTGCGTATGCTCTATGAGTATAGGTTTTATATTGCGTCAGGTTACCAAATGAGTCGGAAGCTAAAACATTGTGTTCTTTTCCTTCTTGGATGTTTGAGATTCATGCTAAATCGAAAACATGTATGTTTATTTTTTTTTCTTTAAATGCTGAAAAGTAAAACTTTGAGCGTTGGTTTGTTAATCAGTGAATATTAACAGTTTTCTATACTACCAGGAAAGTTATAACAATATTTTGTCTTGATTATTATACAACGTTGTTTGTAAAATATGACTTATGTGAAAAAATTGGTTTAAATGTACTCAAAAAAACTCTGTTTTTTCAGATCTATCATGTAAAATAGAACTTTTGTGAAATAAAAGTATGTATATTTTTATTATATTAACATCAAAAATAACAAATCACTCACTAATACTATCACAATGGTAGGTAGATATGGTTCAAATGTAGGAGTATGACAATTATTGTTGCAATATCGAGTCTTGAGCACAGTAATCATAGCTTAGTGGATTTTTACTGAATCATAAGTCATATTTTATTTTTAAAGACTGTAACCATTGATTTATAATACACTTAGATCTGCCTTGCAGAGTAAATTATTTAGAAAAAGTAATGACAGGATGATTCCGCACCTTTGATTCTTACCAATACACTTACACGGGTCAACCTATCAGAGCCCTTCGACTGCCGGCAAGCATCCGCCCACACACCGCAAAAGGTATGTGCTATATACATAATAGAGTTACAGTAACAGTATACAATACTAACCCGTTCCTTACGAGGAGCGTTCGTGAATTTTACCATGCATCTAAAATGACTTTTTCTTCTTGTGGACAGGCTGTTGGCTATTATTTAAGAAGAAAACTTTCTTTCAATAATAATTATTTTAGGCTATATAAACAAATGTAAATAAACACTTACATACATGTGGAAAGTTACACCATCTTTTTTGTTAATATTATCCGTACGGTTTTTACACGGTTTCACTACACAGGAAGGCATTTTGGAATGTTTTCTGAACGTCCGACTCGGCCGGCGGTTAAAGAAATACTGAATACGCGTCTGGCGGAGTTGGAGGTTTTGGCGGAGTTGAAGTGTCATTCATTTTTTGGGTTCAGTTCAAATCTAAGTGTATTATAAATCAATGACTGTAACCAACTAAATGGTGAGTAGCATTGATGGTTTTGTAATGTTTTATTTCATTTGACTGCAGTTAAAGATTATACGCAACAGGCCTGTTGATAGAAAATCATAAAAATAATCTCCCCGTTATGCAAATCTTTTTTTTGCAATTTTCTTAATGTGATCATTTCCGATGAATCATGAATATACTTTGATATTTTGTTCAGTCTATGAATAGTATTTCTTATTTCTCTAAAAGTTTTATATAAAAGTACAACCTCGATACTGGCACTAATAGAAAAATGGATGCAAAAGCGACACTTAAATACCATGTGATGTAACATCACTTTTTCAGCACACGTGGCTTGATATGAATGCAATTTTCATTGTGGTTGTTTGTCCTAAGCACTAAATTGTAATCTTAGTAATTTTTAAAATTCAAAATGGTCAGACTCTAGAAGGTTAGTATTAAATTCTATTTGGTATATTTGTATTGTGAATCTGCTACTGTAACCGCATGCTTAGCTGTTTTAGAGGAACTTCAAAGCACTTCTTGTACTAGCTAAATGTGATTAAATAATAAATGGAATGTGATTATATCACGTGATAAAATATCGCCCTATTTTTGTACTATGGCGCATTTTAACATAAATAAATATTGTAACTGTGTAATAATTTGTTATAAACAAGTATAATATAATTAATGTTTTGTATGTTTAGAAGAAAACCACATAATATGATAATCTCATGACTAGTAGTTCTATGTACTAAATGTGTAGAAATAAAAAGATATGTTGAGTAGTTGATATGTAATTGTACGTACAATAATGAATATTGTCCATAACTTATTGTTGATTCCTACTTAATTATTTTATTGTGTTTATAAATAAATTATATTTTAATTTTTTAGTACAGAGTATGTTTTCTTGGCATAAGCTTGTGTTGTTTTTTTAAACATACTATGAATATGCTATGTATTGATTAATAAAATAGCAAAATATCAAAATAAATTAGCCTTCTGTTCAGAAAACATTATTTGTGCCAAGCGCAACTTAATTTTTTGTTTCTTAATGTGAACAATATTTCTTTTGTTTATAACAATGTTGCCTCAAGGCATTAGGTTCTCGGCGTCCTGGACGTCCACTGTCGACAATTCGCCGGCAGTTTGCGTCAGAGCTGCGGGACGTGGACTTGACTGGAATATCAGTCAGATACAAAATTTGTAAAATATTACTCCTTGAGTACCATCACACAAGTTTTATTCCTAAATTTAACACATTAATAACTATAACTTTGGTATTCTGAAATCCCACCTAGGGATTATAAATTTGTACATCCTTTCCTTCCTTTTCCTCATACACACGTAGGGTACTAAAATTTACATCAAGTGCGATGTATCTTGATTCTTGATGATTTATTATACGAAGGCAAGATGATCAGTCACACTTTAATGCGATCCGGTGATTATTATTTCTAGTCATTTTAAGTATTAAATAAAAAACTTAGTTGAATAAAGGGTAAAACATTTTGCCGATTATGGTACTACATATTTATAAATAGCAACGCATAATTAAAAACTAAATATTTTTTATATACAATAGTAGAATTAGATTGTATGTTTATATTATGAAGTATTAATTCACCAAAAAGTTGTTTAAGATTCACTTTAGTACCTTTATCGGCAGTGTTCATTTCAATTTTGAAGGGGGTTAAAAATTTTTTAATTAGCCATCCCTTAGTATGTATATTTTTTGATAAATCGAGTTTTCTCGGTAATATAGTTTCTCAAAAAATTAACAAAAAAAAGCAATTTTTTCAGAGAGCATAGCTAATGTACGTGGACATTTTCAACGCCTATGTTTTTTCAGCAAATAATATTGCATAGATTTACTTTATATTCTTACAATTTATATCACCAAGTTGCTTAATTTAAAATGTATTTGCAACAAATTTACCACAATAGAAAATTGCTATTGTTCTTTATATTTATTATTATTGCTTTCAAATACGTTTTGCAATTTTATTTAGTTTATTATTTTAATGCCAAAAATTTAATGTGATCTTTTTATGTACGAACATATAGATTTTTATAAAACTTAATTTTGTAATATTTGTTATGAACGTGTATTGCGTTTTAATAAATGGATATGTTGAATTATGGTGTTTATTTTTTATCGTGAATATAAAAATTACTCTGTCCAAGACATATTACAAGAATTTTTTCAAATCTAAATAATGTAATTAGGTTTTCTACAATTATTTCAAAATGTCTATATTTTCAAAGTGATGGCGGATTTTATTAACTATGGAATGAAAAAGACAACAGTTTTGTACTTTTTTTATATTTCCAAGTCTTATAACATAAATACAATAACAAAATATGTACAGTGTGAAATCAGTAATATTACATGCCTAGAATGCACAAAATATTGTTTAAGTGAAATAAAAATATAATAATACCCACAGGACTAATTTAACTGGCAATAACAAGTATGCATATTACATGATTTTTTAAGTCATTTTGAAAACATAACAATTTGCATTTTTTTATTTGATTATTCAAACAACTTAATCTACTGGTTTAGCGGTCACTTTAGATAATAATATAGGTACTTATCATAAATCTAACTTACAAAAACTTGACTTAACAATAATGAATGAATCTGTTTAACCGCAGCAACTCGAGCATAATGTTTGTAGTTCTGAAATGAGATCTGCAATGTAGTTCCAAGAAGGGGTGACTCTCTCGATGGCCGAAACAAATTCTGAGTCCTTGACGGGACGGCTGTTGGTCACGGTTTGGATTTTAACATCGCTCCCTCTTTCTGCACCTGTTCGTCCATCGTAAACTTAATTCCACCTTCACAAGTCAAGGGAATACAGGGAGTGGGGTGGTTTAAAACATCACAATCAAACGAGTCTATGAGCGCCTTGGTGGCTAAGGCTGTGTGAGGAAACGAGTCTATGAACGTCTTGGTGGCTAAGGCTGTGTGAGGAAACGAGTCTATGAGCGCCTTGGTGGCTAAGGCTGTGTGAGGAAACGAGTCTATGAGCGCCTTGGTGGCTAAGGCTGTGTGAGGAAACGAGTCTATGAACGCCTTGGTGGCTAAGGCTGTGTGAGGGAACGAGTCTATGAGCGCCTTGGTGGCCAACAAGCACACTCCTCTCATCATCATTCCTCTCCTTTTGTTTATATTAAAATTATGAATAGCGGTGTTTTTACTATTAACAGCCTGGAAAGCATTATATTTACATGTAAACCTGTACCTGTCATCAGTGAAGTGAAGATTGTACTTGATGTACATCAGGTAGCAGCGCTGCGACCAGCTCCGAGCCTTGGCGATGGCTGCGGCGCAGCGGGTGAGCAGCGCGGGGAGGTCTCCGCAGAGCGGGTGCTCCGCCATCAGGCACGGACCCTCCAACTGCGACAGGGCAACCTTCGCGGCCAGGTGATGGAACTTCTGGCTCGGCTTACTAAACTTAACTGGAAGAGAAATGTGCCAATGTATTGGTTAATGGAATTCCAAGTGTTTATTCAATATTACTTACTACTGCACCTGATGGTGTATAGTGTATAGGGCACTGCACTGGTACACTAAGTGCAGTGTACCATGATCATTTTTATTACATGAAGGGAGGATGATCAGTCTTACGCTTCAGTACCAGTCCAAGGTATCCCACATGAAATCTTGATATTTCATGTTGACCCCATACGGGAATCTAACCCACGACCTCATGTACGGTAGCCAAATGCACTACCAATATGCTACGAGACGGATTTATCAAATAGGAAGTAGATTGTGTTGGCCGGGAAAAAGATGTTATCTCGCATAAACATATTGCAAGTTTTAATGGGCGGGCTTATTGGTACATAACAATGTATTTCAACCAACCTGCCTCACTATCTATGTAGAATAGGCCTCACGAAGTACGGTAGAATATCGACGCCTCCTACGTATAATATCGTAACCCACAAAATGCGATTTTACAGGAGGAGCAATTGAAAATATTTTCGTTCATATGCATTGGTTTTAGATACGACAAAATACGCCCCAAAAAAGCCCTTATTATTGGCATAATAATTTTTTTGTTTTGGTAAAGTTAAAGATATAGTTAAATACAGACGAAATCCACCAAAAACTCAAAATCGACAATTTGTGGGTTACGATATTATACGTAGGAGGCGTCTATATCTATAAACCAAATATTGATGGCTTAGTGCTTATAGGAACTGTCCATTCTATCAACATGTAGACGGGTAAGCAATTTTTTGTGGATCTTGTCTTTGATTTGGAACTCACAACATTGTACAAGGATAGAAAGTTATGCATAGAAGCCACAGAAATGGTTAAACTCGAGAGAAAAACTGAATTTGTGTTAGCCATTTTAAGCATTAAAGCCATCAATATTAAAAAGTACAAAACTATTTAAGTAATGCAAATTTATAGCCTAATGGTCATTGGATCGAAACTCCAACCACGTTAACAAATTGCAACCATTTTAAACAATATAATATTGAGCAGATTTGTTTTCATTTTTAATATACACAAAGTAAAGGACTTACCATTTGTAGAATTTAAACTGATGTTAGTAATACGGCGGGTTAAATGGGTTACTCCTTGATGGGAGGATTCCAGTAGAACAGACATTTTTATGGTTCTGTCCATCAAGTAAAATATACATTCATTATCTTCAACATTCTCCAAAGTGTAAACGTTTCTGCAAATCAAAATAACAATTTACGTAAAGAAATTTCCTGGTAGATATTTATGCAATAATTGTTCTTCATAATATTTAATCAAAATCTTATATATTTCAACCGTAAATTCACAACTGCAACAATTTGAAAAGTCTATAACTGAACATTTAACATTTACTGCAAACTTAAATTCTAAAAAATTAAATATATAAATACTTACTCATCGATTTGAGGATCTAGCAACTCTTCAAGGAATTGTTTGAAAGGAACAGGAGCTTGTTTAGTTTGCAGAGTACTTTTCCTCTCAGAAATTCGAACCGGAGAATCCTCACAATAAAGAGACTTCTCACTCTTACAGAGACTTACGTCCGCAAATTTAGACCATTCGCGGCCCATAGAAACATTTTCTATTGCTTTGTCAGCACTTTCAGTAGCATCTGATTTAATGCCTTCTGCATTGGACTTGGTTTCATTATGATCAGATTTGTCTAATGAACTATTTACTAGGGACAAATCCGATATATTGGCTATTATATGATCGGAACGATTGTGCTCATCGTTCATTTCAGTCTTATTTTCCTCTGGAGGAACAACTGCTTGTAATTCTTCCGTGTCAATCGCTGGTAGTAAGCAATCAATTTTTAAAATATTCTTAGTGATGGTATATGTCTTCGTGTCAATTTCGAAATTGCCAGCTGGCAATGCTGAAATGTCAATAACTTTGGATTCACAGTCTGTTTTGCTATCCAGTGTGAGATCTTTAATCCAAGAACACACCGGTGGCACGACTTTCTGCTTTTTGGATTGCGTAATATTAAGCTTATCTTCAAATTCATGGTCAGATTTTCTCTTTCCAGTGGTTTCACAAGGAGTATCAATATTTTTCATAGCTGGAGAGCTGTCATCTGTTGAATTTTTCTTGTCAGAATTTTCAAATGAAGATTTCGAATTTGGATCATTTAACTGGGGACCTAATTCTAATTCATTCTGTATTTCCACTTCACCTAGCAAACTTTTCATGAATGCATTAATTGTTTTATTTTCTTGGTCGAGAGACAGACTTTCAACTATTTTTTCTTCGGGAAGAATAGTGCGACAGAAAGAATCATTGTGTGCTGTAGACATTGTACTTTTGTTGAATTTAAGGGTATTATTATCCTCAGTTATGATATTTGAATCATTTTTAGTTTTCTCTGATTGGTTTTCTGGTTCGAGTTCTTTTGAACTATTGTCAATACAGGGAAGAATGATATCAACAGACATGTGGCAGTCTGTAGTATTCAGTTTGCTTTGGTCAATGTCCACCTTTGATTTCTCTATAAGGGGAATACTTAGTTCGCAGGATTTCTCACCCGGAGAACTCGTCATAGAATCGTCAACAGGGGAAAATACATTGCGATATTGTCCGAAACTACTAGAATTAATCATTTTTTTAGTGTCAAATTGTCGCTGATCAAACAAGACAGATTTAGTTTCGTCTATCTGATTTGTACAAGAGAAACTTGTGCGTGAGATGTTAGGATGGCTCTCGTAGAGGGCATTTCTAGGTAGAAAATTGGACATACTGCATGAGGTATCTTCCTTCCCTTGCATAATATTCATGGATTTCTCTGTAGGCACTTGCATCAAACATATAGAATTATTAATGCACGGGTAACTTACATCCATGTTGCACAATGTATCTTTTTTTACGATAAGATTAGTGGTATGGTTAATTATTGAATTATCCGCATTAATGTCGAGTAAATTATGGCTATTGCGAGTTATGTTAGATTTATTTATCAAAGAATTGGCTGTTGAATTGTTAACTCTAGATAAACAATCAAACACTGCGTTTTCTTTGTTTTCAGAAATCACATCTAATTTACTGATATTCGTCCCAAAGGCATTTGATTGGTTTATAGATTCACAGTGTTGTGAGTTTGTCTGTTTACAAATAGTATTTTCACTGCATTTAAATATAGGATTAGTACAAGTTATTGTCATATTAGAATCGGAATCTTTTTCAAAATTAATGGTTTTTCTTCTATCATGTGCAGCTTCGGGATTTACACTAGTCATGGATATATTAGATTTGAGATTTACACTAGTCATGGATGTATTAGATTTTGGATTTACATTAATCATTTGGGATTTGGGATTTTCTTTTTCAAAATTGATGGTTCTTCTATCATCAGTAACATAAGGAATCATACTAGTCATGGACATATTAGATTCGGGATTATCTTTTTCGAAGTTAATAGTTTTTTTTCTATCATCAGTAAAATTAGGAATCACACTAGTCATAGACATATTCGATTCAGGATTTTCTTTTTCAAAATTGATTGTTTTTCTTATATCAGTAAAATTAGGAATCACACTAGTCATAGACATATTCGATTCAGGATTTTCTTTTTCAAAATTGATTGTTTTTCTTCTATCATCAGTAAAATTAGGAATCACACTAGTCATAGACATATTCGATTCAGGATTTTCTTTTTCAAAATTGATTGTTTTTCTTCTATCATCAGTAAAAATTAGGAATCACACTAGTCATAGACATATATTCGATTCAGGATTTTCTTTTTCAAAATTGATTGTTTTTTTCTTTTGTCATCAGTAAAATTAGGAATCACACTAGTCATAGACATATTCGATTCAGGATTTTCTTTTTCAAAATTGATTGTTTTTCTTCTATCATCAGTAAAATTAGGAATCACACTAGTCATAGACATATTCGATTCAGGATTTTCTTTTTCAAAATTTGATTGTTTTTTCTTCTATCATCAGTAAAACTAGGAATCACACTAGTCATAGACATATTCGATTCAGGATTTCCTTTTCAAAATTGATTGTTTTTCTTCTATCATCAGTAAAATTAGGAATCACACTAGTCATAGACATATTCGATTCAGGATTTTCTTTTTCAAAATTGATTGTTTTTCTTCTTCTATCATCAGTAAAATTAGGAATCACACTAGTCATAGACATATTCGATTCAGGATTTTCTTTTTCAAAATTAATTGTTTTTCTTCTATCATCAGTAAAATTAGGAATCACACTAGTCTTAGACATATTCAATTCACGATTTTCTTTTTCAAAATTGATTGTTTTTCTTCTATCATCAGTAAAATTAGGAATCACACTAGTCATAGACATATTCGATTCAGGATTTTCTTTTTCAAAATTAATTGTTTTTCTTCTATCATCAGTAAAATTAGGAATCACACTAGTCATAGACATATTCGATTCAGGATTTTCTTTTTCAAAATTGATTGTTTTTCTTCTATCATCAGTAAAATTAGGAATCACACTAGTCATAGACATATTCGATTCAGGATTTTCTTTTTCAAAATTAATTGTTTTTCTTCTATCATCAGTAAAATTAGGAATCACACTAGTTATAGACATATTCGATTCAGGATTTTCTTTTTCAAAATTAATTGTTTTTCTTCTATCATCAGTAAAATTAGGAATCACACTAGTCATAGACATATTCGATTCAGGATTTTCTTTTTCAAAATTAATAGTTTTTCTTTTATCATTACTGACATTCGGAATCATACTTTTTACGAGCATATTAGTTTCATCCCCTGAAAATATTGTGCATTGCCTCTCTTTTGTTAGGTGTGGCTCATCTAATGTTTTATCAATCTGAAATTTAAACTCTTCTATATCTATATTACTATACTTATACATATTCGTATTGTTTTCATTTACTAGAGAACTCTGCATAACATCTTTACCGAATTCTTTTTTAATATGAATATCGTTAAATGTTATGTTTCCGCTTGTTAATGATTTTTGTTGAATAGGGTGTTCTGAAATTCTTTCTTTACTGTCACACAGATATGCTTGATACCCTTGTAATGGGTCTTTTGTACCAGATAAATAAATATTGGTTGTAGACATGTTGCAATCTGAATTATTTGGATCAAAGTGGATTGTTCTTTGATGTTTAGTTTCAGCAAGTGTTAAATCCATATCCATCGGTTCAATACTATTATTTCTGTTGTCAACTGAATTTGGGTTGTATAGGTTATCGTCTATATGTGTTATTGACATGTTACAATCTGAGGTGTTTTGGTTAAATAGTATAGTTTGCCTCCTATTAGGAAAGGGTTGATCGGCGTTACCTAGCGCACCTTTTATTCTCTTATCAGGCGGAATATAGGAGTCATCCAGAGCACTCTCAGGAAGTGTTCTTTTTCATATTGACAGGACAATCATCCATTATTTTCTCTTCCGTTAGAATAAAATCTCTTTGGAAATGTTCTAAAATGGATGAAACAGTTTTTACTTGTGGTTTTTCTACTTCTGTACGGACGATTTCCATATTTTCTTGGCCCACAAAGTTTATCTTAATATTTTCTTTATATTCCATCCAATTTTCTTCAGAATCTTTTTGTTCGATTTGAGATAAGTCAAACGAGTTCTTTTTCACAGTTACATGTTTAATTTCTTGGATGGAAATCTAATGGAGCTTCGGAATTGCCGGCCGGCTGAGCGGTCGAGTTAAGAACAATGGAGAAATCGTTTTTTACTGAACTTTCTATGTACAGAGGGTCTTTGGAAGAATCCATGGATATTTTGTAGTTGATCAGCGCTTCGGTGTGGTCAGCGAAAGTGAGTTGAGTGTTGTTGAACACAATGTTAGGAGGATCTTTCTTCACAGGATTATTGAACCCATATAGCATGGCGTGAATATCTACACAGTGATCTTCCGTGTCATCCTCGTCATTTATTGCTGCAAAAGTCATATCGTGATTACCAGTAAAACTGTAATTATAGGATTCATCTCCGACTTTGACTGAGGGGTTGGCCTCATTCTTGACTACATTGGAACATCCAGGGCCGGTGTTGGAGTCCAGAGTGAGCTGGAAGTTGGCTGCGCCCCCAGAGTCGGAGAGATCAGGTTTGTTGGCTTCTTCGTAAATATTATGCCATATTGTGTTTCCGTGATCTGATGTGAAAAGTCTAAAATGAAAAAAAAACAATAATAAGGGAATCAATAAAAACATTATAGGATAAAGTTTAATGGGGTTTTCTTAACTATTGTTGCAGTAAATTTGTTTTAAGAGTTTTACATGAGCCTAACTACAGATTGTCTACAAATAAATGACCATGGCTGAGGGCGCTTTTGATTTCCACATTTAAATAAAGCGGTGACAGAACATCGTATGCAAGATTTAAAAAAAGTTTAGATCAGGTTACAAAAAAAACTTTGAATAAACTAGTACAATAATATTTTTTTTTACATAATATAATAATATAATGTCTAATGCTATTGTGAAATCCATATGCCCCACATAGGGAGCGGACATGGGATGATGATAATTAACGAGTTTATTTACCAATTGCAAGGGTACAAAGCATGATTTAATTTCATAATTTTAATAGTAGTAGTGAAAAATCGGAATATCGGTAGACGATACCTAAAATCGGTAACTTTTACATCACTGGTAGCGGTAGAGTGTACGGAGGGACAGAATCTATGCAACAATGTGTTAGTGTGACGGATCGCTTTCTTTTCGGGCGACAAACGAGTGTTAGTGAGAGAGAAATATATGATGTTTAAAGTATTTTTATTTATTTTATTTATTATTTTTTTTTTTTTTTTTAAATTTTATTTATTTATGGGAAAAACAACAGTATCGATACATGAACGTAGTATACAAAAAAAAAAGCATGATTACCAATTATAGTTTTTCACAAGTATACAATTCAATAGAAAAAAGAAAAATATAAGAAATAAAAATAAAGAGTTGAGGGAAGGATAGGATGATAGGGATAGGTAAAAGGAAAAGGAGATGACTGGGAATAGGAATAGGATTATCTTTTACAGTCTATAAAGATTTCAAATAATTTTAATTTGAAATTGGGTAGTCTGATGTTAAAAATGTCAAGACAACTACAGTATTCATTGAATTTCGCACAAACTACGATTTATAAAAGCTAAGTATCTTAGCTTAATAGATCTATGCACCTTTGATTGTTACTTAGGCAATTCTAGTGTACTAACACACCAACACCTACCCTCAGTCTTTTATAAATATTCTTCTCTACTCGCAAAAATGCGGGACATTGACTTTTCACAAAGTTGACCACCTTATTTCTGCCACCATCTATAAAATTATTTTATTTAAACTGTAATCCTTCACTAGAATCTCAACTTCCCATCGCTTGGCAGCTGCAAGACGTGTTGTGCGCTCTAGTAGCGATTTATCACAAAAACAGTGCTTTATAAATCATCTAGAAATAAATACTGAAAACTAAAAAAATTAGTAAAATGTTTTTGGTTTTAACAGAATCAGCTAATTGGATACCTGTGCTAGCTATATATATATTAGCTATGTTAAATAATTGCACTTACGCAACTCCCTTGGTAGCGGAGAAGGAGACCCTCCTGCTGCGCATAGTCTCCATAGTAATCCCATCATCCTCTTCTGCAGGCTTCAGGTCGAGTTCTGAGAAGGGCTGGCGAGCCTTCGGGGGCTTCAAAATGGAAGAACGGCGCCCACCCCTTGTCGTTCGACATTTCTAAACTGCAAAACAATATTCATAAAATATCAAAAGCGTAAGTAATAGTTCGAAAGAAAGGCCACCATAATCAAAAGACTAACTAACTAACTAACCATCACGAAAGAACGCCATACCACTCTGTCCCTTGATACTTCCTTTGCTTCCACATTCATGCATCTTCTCATGCACATACTCTCATTTCACATGTCCACTTTCAAGTACTTGGTCATGCCATGTCTTTCTCGGCCTTCCTCGGCTTCTGCAGCCAGGCACACTTGCATTTAAACTTTTTTTAGCTGTTCTTTCATCACTCATTCGCTCCACATGACCAAACCATGGTAAAAGCCCTTAATTTTGTCGATAATGCTCATCTCAGCCTTGCACTCTGCTCTAATTTCGACGTTTGTACACCTATCAAACATAGTCTTACCACACATTCGCCTGAGAGATCGCATTTCATCTGCATTCATTCTTCTTTTTCTAACACCACGGTTCACTACCATACATAAGGGTCGGTACCAGAACTCCGTTGTGTAATGCCGATTTTGTTTCTTTCGATAAGTTTTTATTTGCCGCTATCGATTTTAAGGCGCCATTAACTCTGTTCCCGGAATATTAATTATCAAATCAGTAAGAGTTAAAAATGCTATAGCGCAATAATTATTTAAAATTAATTGTAAATTGTAAACAATCAACATTTTTAAACAGAGAATTGATTTTATATAAAAATAGTCTGAGAATCTTACCTTTATAGTACTAGTATATATTGTAAACCTGTGACTTCGAAACAATCAAACATTTATGATTCTTTTTATCAATAAAAAATACGTCAAAAACCAAAACTAAAATCGAAAATTCAAACCAATTTACCGGCCTAACCGAAACGAAATGCATTCCAAGGATATATTTGATATTTGATTCTCAATGCTACCAACGCAATATTTTATTTTTCCAATTTGGAGCTTATCCTTGTGAAATGTTTTTTGTTTATGGTTAAATGAACGGAATGAAATTAAATGAACGTGCTCCACATATTTCTTTGCATGTCTACCTTTCTTGCCTCTCTTCTTTTTTCTATAGAACAGCTTGTCATAAATGTCATCGATGTCGTCCCCGGGCAAATACGTTTTGTTTATTTCATTATTTTTGTTGTGCAATCATTTTTGTATAATCCTACAATTTTTTACTATTTATTTTACAGAAGACGAAGCCGCTGCCAGCGATAACTCTCAGCCAGAAGTGAGTCCTGTGTCCGCGTTACCGGATGATTTGCAAATGGATGCAATACGAAGATATTTCGCACACAAGCTAATGTTTTATGAATCGGATGGAGCATCTTTTGATGAGGCAGTGGACGAGCCGGTAGTCAAAGTTTTAGAAGACTTGTCGATTGACGGAATCGTGAAATATATCCAAAGCGAAAAATGCAAAAATATCATAACCCTCGCAGGGGCGGGAATATCAACATGTAAAGTATAATTTCTTTCCGGTTATTTCTAGTCTAAATGTATCGAGGTAGTAAAATATAAGATACTCATTTATTATTTCATAACATGTATAGTTTTACAGTTAGGAATGTTTATATTTCAGTTCGTTAGGTACAACCCCCATGTCGAACTGAAATATTTACAAAAATTATTTATTTTATTTTTAGTGCTTTCACACAAACATCATTGTATAGATTACGCAGAGAACATCATAGTCTAAGCTTAAATCGAGAGGGGGAAAAAGTCCATTTATAAAATTAGGTATTATGCGGACTTTATACGGGTCAGAAAACTGTGCAGTCTGTCAAAAGACATGCTAAATATGTGTATTTTTTAAGCGCGACTAAGTTATTATCGTATGTTTGCTCACAGGAAATGACAATATTTCTATGTTATATTTTTGTTAATACCCTTTGGGCGTAAATGAACAATAAATAAAATCGTTTGTCTTTTACGTGCTTTTTCTGTAATTTCTACATCTGTCTTGTTTCCCTTCCACCAGCTGCCGGTATCCCGGACTTCCGCAGCCCGGGCTCGGGGGCTGTACCACAACCTGCACAAGTACAACCTGCCGGGAGCCGCAGGCCATATTCGACATCAGCTACTTCCGCCAGAACCCGGAGCCCTTCTTCATGCTCGCCAAGGAACTGCTTCCCGGCAGCTTCAAGCCCACTGCCTCCCACTACTTCATTAAGCTGCTTAAAGAAAAAGGTTTCGACACTTTTTATTTTACAAAACATTGCGTTGTTTTCAATTCAAGGGGAAGCGTTCATGTGGCCCGCTATGTTTCTTCGTATATTCGATTATGCATAATTGATAATGCTTAACACGTTGACTGCCTTGAATATTTTCATTTGAGTAGCCAAACACAGAAAAATGACAACGGAAATGGTTCAGAGTAAATTTTAAAAACCGCTACAATTTTGTAAAAGGATAAACTTCAATTTTTTCACACCGCAATACGCACAACAGACCATCTCAGCCGCCGCAGAAATATTGCCTGATGAAAAATGCGTTGAATCGGTGACCCCGAACAGGGTTTGTGGCGTTTAATTTGACTGGCCAAAAAACCCCTATCGGGGCTCGGGGCGTGTTAATGGATATCTGGTTATTTTATATGCCAAAACCGGCTTTTGAAATATCCGATATCCGAGACACAAAAATAGCCGAGTAATACTACAGATATCGCGACCTGTTATGCACATCACAAATTTGTATTTTTATTGACTCTGTGTTTTACAGGTTTGCTACTGCGCCATTACACGCAGAATATAGACACGCTGGAGAGGGTGGCCGTTATACCCGAGAGCCACTTGGTGGAGGCCCACGGCTCCTTCCACACCTCACACTGCATCCACTGCAGGAAGGAGCACAACATCAACTGGCAAAAGTGTGAGTACTCCTATGTGTAGTATGCTCTTAATATTCGATATAAAACCACATTGAATACAAATCCTTATAAACAACATTTTGAGTGTGTCCAAATACTTGTAGACAAAAACTGGATTTCATCCATTACGGGCTAATAATTACAATTTGACTCTCAACAGAGACGAGAAGTTTGGAAGGGATTATGGATAATTAGGCGTTTACAGGGCTTATGACCTGTCATTGGCTGGGTTAAGTGGCCACTTGATGTTTTACAACATTCCCCATTTCACCTAGTATTTGATATACATATCTGCCAATATACAGTAAAATGACGCGACGAATTGTACAAATCCTTATATTTACATTTCCTTTTTACAAATGCAGACTTTGCCGAGTGCCACCCGGAGACCAAGGTCCCTATTTGCACCGACTGCCCCGGCGTTGTGAAGCCGGATATCGTCTTCTTCGGTGAGAAGCTCTCGGACAGGTTCCACGACTGCATCAGAGACGACTTTGATCGCTGTGATCTTCTAATCATAATGGGATCTTCCTTGGAAGTGCAGCCCTTTGCGTCACTTATTGATAGGTAACTTATCCAATCTAATCATAATGGGATCTTCCTTGGAAGTGCAGCCCTTTGCGTCACTTATTGATAGGTAACATATCCAATCACACAAGTTTCATTCTAAAACGTCTTTTTTACGTAACATATTTTCAAAAATCTGCTTTTTCACGTAGGTTAAGGTTTATATACAGATATTATTGTTTAAAATTGCAAGTCAAAATAAACTGTTTTCGGTTTATAAAGGTACATTAGATAAATAGTTTTTATATGCCTTCATTGGTATTTGCAATTATTTTTTAATTCATGTGAACTTGTCAATCTTTGCAATCGAAAAGTGTATGAGAAAGAAAAAAATTCTTGAAAATTATGAAAAAATCAATATAAGACTATTGTTTTTAAGCAATGATAATGAAAGTAGCAGAAACCTGAATTAAACAGTCGATAAAAATTATATTTAAAAAAAAAAAAATTACACAGTCTAAATTCTAAACCCAAATATTCCAGTTTTTTTTTTTTTGCTACATAACACCTTCCGCTCGTGTCTTTCTTCGATTTGTATCAAGTCATACATGAAACGAATACAATTTTTGGTATAAACATTCTTATTCCCAAAATAAGTGTCATATTAACTACTTAAAGTCAATCAAAAGGTGGAAAAACCTGACATTATGATTTTTTAAGGTTCAAACCATAACTTTTAAATTTATTTTGATGTACCTAACTATTAAAGTTCATTAAAAAAGTTATTCACATCCCGCTGACAATTCGTCGGCAATTTGCATCAGAGCTACGGGTCGTGGACCTGTCTTAGGACGTATTGGAACTGGCGGTTGATCATTAACTTAGAGGCTGTTTGTGGAATCCATATGCTCCACATAGGGAGTGGAAATGGAATGATGATAATGATGATCAATTTGAGAAAACGCTCTTAACAACAGTCAATTCAGTATTGTCCTTTTGCTTGGTCGGCAGAGTCCCATCATGGTGCCCTCGCCTCCTGATAAACCGCGAGCGGGCCGGCGTGGGGGAGCGGGGCGCTGGCCGCGGCGCTGGCGTCGCTGAACGTGGAGGCGTCGCAGCTGGCGTCGCTGGCGTCGCTGGCCGGGCTGCGCGGCCTGCTGGCCCCCGGGGGGCTGCGCCTCGACCAGCCCGACAACGTGCGCGCGACCTCGCCTGGCTCGGGGACTGCGACAACGGCCGGACACACCGGGGGGTCTGGGGGTATTCCATACCCCCCCAGCTAAAGGGGGGTCCGGGGCCCTCGGAAAATTTTCAAAATTTCAGTTTAAAATTACGCATTTTTAGGCTGTTTTTACTTCTCAGTTAATAAACATACATGTTTATGTATGTAACATGTTAATAAACATAATGAAAAGCAGTAAAACAATACAACATAACTGTTTCAAAAATTGTTCTTAAAATATACTCCAAAACTTCATCATGTTTTCTTCGTATTTGCCTTCTCTTGATCTTTCCTTACTCTTGACAGCTAGCGCCGAGTGGTGTCCAGAAACCAGCCAAGAGTTAACATACTTCTCTGGATCAAACAGTCTAAGAGGAGGTCCATTAATTTTCAAAAACATCAGGCCAGAAACCGTTCTTATGTTGAGTGAAGATCGCAGCGGTGTAATTATTAAGTTCATCTGAGAGAATCCTCTTTCACATTCACTTGATGAAATGGCAACCGAGTCAATTGATTGTTTTACAGGATTGAGGCTTTCTGGTAACTCTCTGGAGTAGATATATTCGCGTAAACCTGTAATTAACTGTCTTTCGTTAAGTTTGAACCTGGAAGCAAGTTTCCTCATTTCATTTTCCCCAAAACTTATTGGGAGTTTCGTCGGCCAGGTTTTGGTATCCATAACTTCAAGAGTTGTAGCTAACTCAACATCTTTGTCATCAAGTAGTCTCGTTTCAATAGAAGTTTTAAGGGCCTCGTAAAATATTTTGGGGTTCAACGGCTGATTGTCTGATCTCCCTTCTTTTGTGTGGAGAGGAACCTCGAAAAAAGACAAGTTGTTTACTGCTTCTTGAGCCATTGTTGAGTAGGACCCTGGAAACTGTTTTTCTTTCTTCAAATAAACCAACTGTGATTAGCAATTTTCTGTTCGCATAGTTCAAATCTGCATTCCGATGTTGTAAAGCTTCACTTAGTTCTGAAAGTTCTTGCAAAGCATCTGCCATCAATCCCAGGTCTAGAATGAAATTAGTTTCTGTGATTTTGTTAAGAAGTCCGGAAAAAGTACTTTTATCTTTGCTGTCTCTAGACGGGTCATTTGAAGCTTCTTTAAAGTGTTGGACTAATGCTTCATATGACGTCCAAACAGCTGACACAGATCTAAAACTAGATGCCACCCAACGGGTGCTCAAGACTCTTCCAATTTTTAAAATTTCTGTATCCAAAAGAGTTGCACAGCTTCGAAGTTCCCTGCTGTTCTTTGGTGAAGCATGATAGACAACATAGAGTTTTGTCAATAAAAGATTTAAACCTATTAACTCCTGAAACAGATTTAATAACGTCTGACACTGACAGCTCAAGTCTATGGTTTGCACAGTGCCAAACAATAACAGAAGGAAATTTCTCACGAAATAATGTTGCAACGCCTTTGTGCTTACCGATCATAGTAGCAGCACCATCACAAGTTAAGCTTGTTAAATTATTACTTAAAAATACGTCAGATATATTCCATTAGACCGAAGACAGTTCATCAAAGAGTCAAAAACAGCTGTAGCAGTAACGCCATCTAGTTCTATTAGATCCAAAAAGACGTTAGTGGAGCCACTCATACCAGTTTTAGGCAAAGAACACCGAACGTATACTATTAAACTTGACTTATTACTTAAGGACGTGGATTCATCAATTATCAAACCAAGTTTTGTATCATTCTTAATGATTTCATCTACAAAGGTTTTCTTCATTTCCTTACTGATATGCAAAGCAATTTTAGCACAGGCTTTGTCTGAGTGTAAAATGCGACCCATGTTAATCCCATTTAGTTCTTGCAAATCAATTTCCGTTTCAAAATTGTTAAAAGACTGATTTTCTTTAACAACCTTGTACGCCGTTCGGAAAATTTTCCCCGTTATTTCTTTTTCATGAGAGTTCTGTCTCAAAATAGTTTTCTCCAGTTTTCCGTCTTTACTTTCGGTTAGGATTTCAGCAGCTGCTTTATGACCAGCACTCTCTTTGTGGTCAAAAATCTTTTTCCTTAAAGACGTTTGCTTTTTCTGTTTAGTGTCACCATAACTGTCTATTTCAACATTTGCCCATTCTTTTGAAATTTTCATACCTGTTTTTTTCTTAACAGATAAGATCCCTACTTTTTTACAAGTACTGCATCCTAACTTTCCATTTTTAATTAACAACCAGTGATATTTTTCGCAAAATTCAGTTTTTTGAAAATTAGTCCAACAATCTGGCAAGGCATTGTCGTTACACTCAACCTTTTGTCCTTGTTCTTTAGAGTGATGTTCGTCAGAATCTGAACTGGTTACCTTTTCAGTGCTAGTTGACAGTTGTAAGGTCGTTGAAGATGGTTGCGTGAGGTTGTCTTCACAATCAATGGTTCGCTTAAGTCTCTTAGTATCACCCGAGGGTAAAAAAAAATCGGTTAACTTTTTGTTCATCTTATTTCACAACAATCACACGTAACAGTAACGTAACAGAGATAAATAAAAGAAGACCGTGTGTGCAAGTGGGTAGCGCGTAGTAGAGTACAGTACAGGACAACACGGACTCCCGACTACGGGACTACGACTGAGCAACTGAGCATCTAGTGATGAACGAAGTGGGGAGTAGACGCCAGACGGACGAGTCTATCTCTAACCTGGAGGGGAGGAAGCTATACTGCACGTGCGCGGCGGCGGATGAGTCTATCTGTTTATCTGTTAGCTTCGAGCTACAAATATATGCTTTATTAATAAATTGCGAGTTAATTTACCGTAATAGATAATAGATAATAACATAAGTTTAATAAATCAGTTAAATTTAACTGTTTTCAAATAATTTCAATTCCACCAAGAAATGTCATAATGTAATAATGATTACTACCACTCTCCCTAATCCGTACTCAATCATCTGTTATTGTATATTTCTTGATTTTTGTGTGAATTTCTTAAATAAAAATGTGTCAATAATAATGTCCTGACTCAACACAGGGACTCCTGCAAATAATTTTATATAGATGCATGAAGTGAAATGAATAAATAAATAGTGTGTAGGGCGCTGCATCAGTACGTGAAGTGCAGTGAATCTTGTTTATGTTTTCAGGACGAGCTGAATAGCATGATTAAGCTGGAGCACGACAGAATCGACCTGCAGGACGCGGAGCAGGCGGCCGGCAGCTCCCCCGTGGTCCCGCAAGCCCCCAACCCCCGTTATAGGCCCCCCCCCCCCCCCCACTTGGCCCTGTTTGCCTTCTAGATCGTAATACTAATATTGTGCCTACCCCAGAGTTCTGCCGGGCTAAGAGCCTACAGCACCCTCCCTACGCTGTACAGCTCGTATTTCATTAACAGCTAATTTCCAGCACTGGGATCATCAATGTAGATATATCGCATTTATGATACATATTACATAATGTAAATAATTAAAATATTCAAATCTTTTTCATTTTGATTTTCTGTTTAACATCATATCGTATATGTAAGTACAATACCGCGTATGAGCGAATAAATTCTAAATACGTAGTTTTGACGGTTTCCAATGAATACGCTGCATCGATTGGTAGATTAAAATTTTGAATTTATCAATTGGTGTCATGCAACCGATCCAAATCAATACTGCAAATAAATAGTTTTCTCTTTAAAAAGGAGCAATATCTTGAATGCATTTAATTTTTATTCAAATCAAAGTGTACTAGCATAAATACATTTCCTATTACAAAAAAGAAAATACAAAAAAAAGCATTTTGGAAATTGGTAAAAAAATTTTTTGTCAGCAAAATTCTATGGTTTTTTTGTCTCCCCTGAACTTTTTAATCAATGGCTTATGCGTGGTATTGAACTTACACAGACGATATGTAAATGTAAAATGCTTCCCTCCACACGGAATATTACAGTGAGGAACATATTATTTATTATTAAAAGAATATTTAAATGTATATTAAATATAAATGTAAAAGAACTGATACATAAATGCAATATTGGTGCTCCTAGCGCAGGAAAGACATTACTTAAAATGTAATTTCTTCATTATTTACATGAATAAAACATTTTAAGTAGTTCACGAGTTTTACAGCCTAGACAGACGAAAAAGAAAGTGAAATGTTGTTTCGTTTCGGGCCTCCAAATTAATAAATATAAAATTTATAATAGAAGCACTCACTTTAGTAGTTGTATAATTAAATTGATAAAAATAAAAACGCAATATTATTGACGATTCTCCCGACCTGTTTTAAAACGATTCCACGTTTCTTTGTCAAGGGATGGATTGAAATTTGAAAATTTCCATCCCTTAATAACAGTGTTTTACGCTCAGTCCGGCAGAGTAGCGTAGACGTGTTGTCGTTGTGCCAGAGGATTTGATTACGTTGAATAAGATGTTTACATTATTGTAATTGTTAATAGATGGACATGTGTGGCTTTAGTGAAGCTCCGTATTAAATTAGCAATCTAATCACTTAAACATCTTCCTCAGATTTCTAGTGTACATGACCTTTTATTTTCACGATAATTTTTTTGCCATTTTCAAACGAAAAACAATGTTATCTCTCCTTTAAAAGTGCAGATAAAAATAAAATCACTATAGGTATTCCAAGCGTTTATTTTACTTTTGACAGATGGGTGCCTATAAAGTTCCGTAATTATTGACAGGCAACCATAGACCGAAAAATGCAATACATTATGTTTTTGTCTTTACGATAGTGAAGCATATGTTCTTTAGCTCTGATATTTATCGATATCGATGTTTATTGAGCCTACTTTTGCAACGAGGATAATTAAAGTTGATTTTTTCCATGAAAAAATATAAAACGTGATTTAAATTAAAACCTATTTGTTTTTTTTTTGTCGCGACACAGAATTTATCAATTTACATTACGACAATAAAATAGTCCTATGCATATTTGGGTTTTCTGTAGCTCTGCACCCGATGACAAACTCCAATTAAGGAGTTTATCGGGACTGTATTTAAAGTTTCTTTTGTAAAGAAATTATGTATTTTTTGTAATATTTTTTATTGAGTAAAGACTGTTAAAAAAAAAAAATTTACGACAGCGCTTTCGTAATATAAACTCTGCCTTAAACGTCTGGGTATGTTTTATAAACTACAAAACGTTGAGCAAAAATAAAATATAAATTGGTTAAATTGATTAAAACTTCTTCTTAAATAAAGTCGATTTTTATGAGAAATCGATTCGGTAACGCATTAGGACATCCCTAAACGACACATAAACGATCTGTCAAAAGTCAAATAAACGCTTGAAAAAGGTATAGTATACCTTTTATTTAAATTCGATATCTGTGTTGATTATTTCCGATTTGATTGTTATTCTTGCTAATTTGTTTTGGGATAGTTTAACTCGATGTATTTTTGGTGGAAGTTATTATGGTGGTTATAAACATGTGAATATTTCGTCAGTTTCTGGCACAAGTTAATATAAGTTGATATTACAATTTTAATATTTGACACACAGTACAAATCGAGAACTTCAAAATCAATTTAATACTTTGGTTTTATAGACATTGATTATAAATTTTATTTTAAACCACCTCAACAGGCCAGGAGGCCCAATAACAGAGGGGAAAAACATCACAAACATCCTGGCTTAAGAAAAATCACTTGATTTTTTGTGTTCTCACCGGTATTTGAACCCGGAACCTCCGTATTGTGAGTCTGTGTCTCAACCATTAGGCTACGGAGGCCGCCGGTTGATGCCAGTTGTGGACTTATCTCATCCTTAGTATATTTTTAGATACCAACTTGTGCCCGAAACCCGACAATTCGATGAGTAACATCTTCGTATTAGGAACATTGTGAATACCAGAAAATATATATTTTTTAATAATTAATGTTGCATTAACATGTGCAAGTAACATGTGTTTTATTAGTTACGAACTTATTTCTATGCAATAATAATAAATTTAATTGTTTAGTGTTTTAGACTTTCAAGGACAAGCAATAAATATTAAATATTGTATTTTAGCCGTAATATTTGACAGAAATTCTTCCAGTAAGAAGCATTGTGGTGTATGTAACATAATATCCTATCACTAAAAGGCCGTAATCTGCAGGGCTGGTATTACGGAAATATCGACCTTGTCTACATCAAAGATAAGTATGTAAATAAATGTATCGGCCTTTTCTTGGAATAAATTACACTTCAATAGGCAATGTACAACAAAAATATAATAAAACTATATCAGATTTGAATAAAGTAGAGAGAAAATAAGGTTTTTCCAAAATGTTAGCTATGTAATAGGTCGTTACTGGACATTATTCGTAGAACATATTCTGAATTCGGGCGAGATCCACTTAACGATTACGACTTAGTCGTATGAAATGTAAACGCCCTCTTTCTAAGGAAGGAAATCACCCACTTTATGTACATTGTCATCATTGTATCTAAAGTAAAACTTGGTATAATATTTACTAGTTACGTGTTAAACGAGAGTCCAGTATCTGCATTATTATTTTCCTAATATACCTTTTATTCCAGTCAAATTTTTCATAGTTTCAGTAGAATTGAATTCAAAGGAATGTGTAGATTATTTTTTTAGTGAATATGCTCATCAATTGATAGTGTATGCTTGTATCTTAGGTATCGAATAGATAATAAAAAATATGCATAAATCCTGTTTCAATGGAATACAATAAATGGTGTTCAGATATTTATGTATTTGTAATGTAAAAATTGTAATGGTAAAGCCATGACTCAATGTATAAAATGAAAATAGAAGTTTATTCTTACATTGAATAAGATTTATATGTATGTATATGGAACTGTTCAATTTTTTTTACTAATTAGCTATTATAATTTAAGAAAACTAAATCCTTAGATTTTACTTAAAACTGAAGACCTATTTTGAAATCTAATACATATCGACGTCGGAAAGGAAAAAGTTACCAAGAGACATAATGTGTGCAAAGGAAAATGATACCAAGTGACATATAATAATATTATATGTCACTTGGTAACTATTTCCTTTCAACCGTCGATATGGACTTTTTGAACTGCTGTTCTGAAATCCAATCCAAGATATAATTTTTGACGAAGGATTTTATGTTGCTTTTGGTTTAGAGACAATATCTTCAGGCATTGTCATTTAACAATAATAAATAATAATTAATCTTATTTACTTGATCGCTGATGATATTTATCCTGAAATGTCATTTCGACCAAAACAAAGTTACACTGGGGTAGACATAACATTATATTTACAAGAAGAGAATTCTCATAATGATTTCTTCTTTTTTATGTTCTGTGACTAGAGGACAACAGACACTTCTTAAAGTAACTGAAACTAAAACCTATAAACACCAATCCTGATTTACTTCATAGATTTTTTAAAACAATTGACTGGCAACATTTTTTTTAGACTGTTTACTTTTATGTTTATCATATTCATATATTATATTTTTTATTTTTTATAAATGAAAAAGACGCACCCGAGCTCTTATGACATACTTAAATATTTAAATTTTGAGGCTGCCTTCAAATAGTCAGAAATGACTGTGCCAGAAAGCAGGAAACAAATTCACTGAAGGTTCTACTACTTTCCCTTATCTACACCCAACGGTGCATAGGGCACTGCATTGGTACATCAATTATATTATAAAATAGATTGAAGATTATCATTTCTAATTACTCTGGTGGATAGAGAGGTGTAATATGAGACCGAGAAACCAGAGGCCTCAAGGATGTCCACCGATGAGATGGGTGGACGACATCAGGAAGTCTGCTGGAAGACTGTGGATGGGGGCGGCGCAGGATCGGGAGGAGTGGAGACGGCAGGGGGAGGCCTATGTCCAGCAGTGGACCTCAACAGGCTGAAGCGATGATGAATGTTGTATTTAGAGAAAATTTTGTTTTTATGCATTAATTTAAGAATTTAGCTAAACATTTTTTAATTGAAAAAGAAATTGCATCTCAAGAAATTGTTTTTGCAAAAAAGTTAAAAATTGAAGTCGAAATATAATTATGGGTAATTTACAGTTCGTTCAATTTACACAGATTTAACATGATAATATTGTCCTACTTCCTTCTTTATTAAATTTAATATTTATGTACTTATTTTTTTTTACTTAAAATAATAATGTGTGCTGATATTTTTTTGTCATAATATGTTATTTGATCGTCTTAAACCTAATTTACTAACTCACTTTTTGCATTTTTCAATCAAATAATAATCTAGTTTATCTAGAGAGAACTATGTTGCTTGATTGTTAACAGATAGCTCTTTATGATTGGTTAAACAATGTTTACTTATGATTTGGTGCCCTATTTTCCAATTCTATCTTTTAAAAAATCAAAAGTGAGTTGTACCTTGGAGGAATCACTATAATAATAATAAGTTAGTACACTTTTAAGACGATCCAGTTATAATTTTGATTTCCTACTAACATATTTTCATATTGAGTGTAAGGGTGCATAATATTTATTTTAAAATATTTGTATACATTTAATTGATCTCGAGTGGAAATGTGAAAATCAGTTATTATAATAGTGTTTGTATTCTGTAACATGAAATAATTTGATGATACATCCAATTCTCGGTTCAGGTATGTCTTAAATGTTAGTAAATTATATCCCACAATAATAAGTCATTATAATGTAGCATAATGCTAATGAAAATGTATGTCAAAAAGTAATTTGAAATGCGCTGTTGAATTATTCACATTTTGTACAAAAAAAAATATATTTTTACTATCTTTTATCACAAATTCTACCAGCCCTCCTTGAGCTCTTGCTATCCCTTTCTTCATTTCCTAGAATAAAGATTTTGAAATTCGCGTGGCATGGCCCACTATAAAAACTATAATGATTCAATATTATTATTTCTCATGCTTTAATTTTATTATTGTATGTTTTTGCTTTCATAGAATTTCAAAAGGTATGCAAAATTGTGCATTTTTTGTGTCTATGGTTAAAATTTTTACTTAAAAATACCACAATACTGACAACTTGGTATGGTAAAGTCTATTTTACCAGTGCTGTGATCACCAACAATCTACACAGCAGTTGTGACACGTAAATATGTAATGGTAATTAGTAAATTATCAGAGATTTGTACCAATTACCGTCAATCACAACTGCGATATATCTACGTGTAGATTTTTGTTGATTGCAATGCTGAAGTCTATAGTCAAATTTATATTCTTTCTGTCTTGATAGTATTAATGTGGGCTATTTAATATTAATTTATAATACTTGTAAGAATACTGGTAAAGTGTAAAATTACTGTAAATGCAAGTAATTTGAGGCTTGCAGATTTTATTTACACAGAATTTTTGTACATCTATCACATTCCTGCATAATAAAGTAAATTTTTATTTCTGTTTTTAATTTTGGTTGAATGTAATATTCCAGTGTTGTAAGCTCTTTAAATTTTTTGTTACAAATAAGTGTTTGTGAAATTTTAAGCATGTGGCAATATCTTCATTCTGTGATTTTCTATGTAAAATTGCTGAAATTGTTTAATGAAAATGATCTTGTAAATTAATGCTATGATACAAGTATTTCTCATCTTATCTTCAATAAACCATTATTTTTTACTAAGAATCTATTGCTGCCTGTTTATTGATAGCTTAAGAATGTTGATAATGTGATTTATTTATCTTTATTACGAATATTTGTAAAATAATTTATTATGGGGTTTTTAAATAATATATGTTTTTTTCTCAGTTGTGTGTGTTTTATTGATACATATTTAAATTGGTCACGTCCCGTGGCCGTTCCTCCATACAATTGTGGTCCTCGATTTTCTCTGGAATTTTGGCACTAGGCCCAACTAGCAAAATAAAGTCATATAAACGTTGTGAGAACGTTTTACATGCGACTTCTGGTTTGATTAGGTTGGTCATATAAACGTAAGCGTTTATAAAATGCGAAAGCGGCGCAATTTATAAGACCATTGGTCGGGTAATGGTTAAATAAAGGTTTACATGGCAACATTAAAGGTAGTATAGAGCAGTAATACTCCGTGGTATAGAGGTTTAAGTTGGGCCCAATGATAATACGGCAGGCCTATGTACATTGGGGCCGGAGCGCCGGAAAGCAATGATAACTCACGTCACTTAGGTTTTCACGCTGTCTAATGACTTTGAACTCAATTTTGGCGTTTAAAAGTAGGTACCGTTTTTCATTACACTAGTTACCAAATTGCAAAATATATTTAATTTTCTTTGCAAGAAAAATAAAATTTTATAATTTTTTAAACCGAATCGTAAATTTACAGGTATATGAAAAAGTATGCATTTTTTGTTAATAATAGTAAAATAATTGTCTTAATTAAAAAACGAAACTTTGACCCTCTCTGTTTTACTTTTAAAAATGATTTTTATAAAGAGACTTCAATGCTTTTTATTTCGTAGTGCATATTTATAATAATTATTAGTGAAATCTCATACAGTTTATTTGATAGCAACTTTTTAAAAAAAAAAAATCTTTGTAGTGTTCTACAAAAAGTTCCGATTTTTTTAGGTTTTTTACACCCGACCGTCATCGATTTTTCAGGATTTTTTTTATATTTTGGCGATACTATTTTTTGTGAACACCATCAGCGGGAGATCTATCTAAATATCTTAAGAATAACGTATCCAATATGTTTTTGTGCTCCTCGACTTTAATCAACTTCTATCTATGGCGGATGTCATCTTCTGCTCAGTTGACAGCATCTGTGCAGAAGGAAGATGCTGATGATTGGTGGACGACTTTTATTATTAAACAATCTGGATGGTAAAGAATGTTTGAACATGTTCTTTTGAAATACGGTAAATTCTAATCGTATTATGTGAAAAATGTTTTCAAAAGATATTATTTTGTTTATTTTGCTTCGACGTTTAGGGAAATAGGAATTACTACTAGGGGACATAAAAAAACTTAGAGAATCCGGTTACAATTCCGTTGAATCAATTGCCTTCACCCCAAAAAAGAATTTACTGGCAATTAAAGGCATCTACGACGCAAAGGCAGATAAACTCTTCAACGAAGCTTCAAAACTTGTTCCCATGGGGAGTTCCACATCGCTACAAGTTCATCAAAAGAGGTAGGACTGCTAATTTACGTAGTTCATATTTTCTTGGCTTCCTCCTCATTCATACGTCATCTCATGCCGGCTATACAGGCTTTTCATTTGACCACTTTCAAGTACTAGACTTGTTCTTGGTTCTACCATGTCTTTCTCAGGCACATTCACATCATAAATTATTTTAGCCGTTTTTTGGAAAAGATCTTCCTTAATTTTGTCAATAATGCTTACTTCAGCCTTGCATTCTGCTCTAAATTCGACATAAGTGCACCTATAATAATACATAGGTAAGTACATAGATTAAAGCCAGATTATTTATAATGATAATTTAAATTGGGTTTTTCTTTACCTTCATGTAATAAAATTATCAATATACACTGTACTTGGTGTGCCGATGCATTCCCCTATGCACCATTAGGTGCAGATAAGAGAAAGTAATACCTTGAATGCAGTAGCGTGCACTCCATACAGGCATAAAAGCAATGCCTACCCTACTACAGACATAGCTTACAAATAAAAAGTGCAATTATTAACCGAAATTTCCAAAACTCTCAACTAATTTACCTTATTTTAAACATACGCGCGAATAATCACTAGCCATGCTAAGCGCTGCGCCAGCGCCACCCAATGAACATACAAAATCGTGTCATTATGCAAGTACTAACTCTGCCTTTTTTCAAGAACAAATACTTTTTATTTCTTGAAATAGCTTACATTTTATATTAATATAAAATGTACTCTAATATCTTTATTCTCCGCATAAATAAATAAATAAAGAAGAGGCAGCTCGGGCTCAGGCTCTCCCGAGGCATCTAAGGCTTCATATTCTGAATTAGGGTTGAAATGAATTTTGATTTTGTAGATCGGAAATAATCAAACTGACAACAGGATCCAAGGAGCTGGATCGCCTACTCGGTGGGGGTCTGGAGACGGGCTCCATCACCGAGATATTCGGGGAATTTAGGACCGGAAAGACACAGCTTTGTCACACACTTGCAGTTACTTGTCAGGTAATGTCCTTTCAAATAGTTTACATCATACTTAAGTCAATTTTTAAAATATAAACATATGAATAAAGTATTCCGCCTTGTGGTGGTTAGCGTGTTGGCTTACGTTGCATGAGGCCGCGGCACACATCACAAATGAACATCTGCCTTCAGTGGCGTGCACTTCATACAGGCATAAAAGCTGTTCCTACCCTACAGAAATAGCATACACATAAGAAGTGCAATCAATCATAATTATTTACCAAAATTCGCAAATATTTCCCAACTAATTTACCTTATTTTCAAACATACGCGCGAATAATCACTAGCCGTGCTAAGCGCCACCCAATGAACATACAAAATCGTGTCCTATCATCTTTAAATATCAGCCCAAATATCATCTTTATTCTCCGCATAAATGTGAGTGTGTGTGTTAAATTTTCAAACAAAAATTGTAATTTAAAGGCAGTGCTTTATGCGGTTAATTTTACTTGTGCTAAAATGACGCCGCCAGTACGGTGCGGAATAGCATTTAACTTGGCCAATGCTGGTGACTAACTTCTCTCTAGCAAATTCTACCTGTCATCTAGTACTACTACCAACTGAACGCAATGCTTTTGTTTCTATTATTATTTTATTTTATTTTTATTATTATATTTATTTAGTACTATACATATAATTTTTACATTGACTTATATTATTACACTTCATTATTCTTATTTTTTTTTCCTAACTATTCTTATCCTACTATTATACATTTTTCAATTTAGCTCTTAGAGTAATGACGCGCAGGCTATAGAGGGGCCCCTAACGGTCAAAAAACCCATTCTATGATTGTCAAACACGAAGTTGGCTATAGTTTGCAGCAAAAACAAATGCCAATGTTTTACAAATGCCTAATGCGGCCTTGGCATATCGACAGTAATCAACTGTCACTATCAACAGTAAACATACTTTAATTTACAAATTGATCACCTAAATTAAGAAAAAACTGGCAAAATAATGTAAATATGTTGATATAAAAGGAAAGTTTTTATCCAAATAATTACCCATGTTAGGACAATATATGCCAAAATCAATGTAAAATCAAAATAATTATTTGTCGAAATCAATTACCGGTGTCAATTACCCGCCAGCAGAGTGAAGTTGTCGCTAACCAAAAATTTGCAACGCTTTCGCTCTATGGGAAACGGCGAAAGGGCCTCTCTATAGCCTGCGCGTCATTACTCTAAGATTTAGCTATAATATAATACCTACACTAATATTTTTAACACATATATTTTTTACATTTAACCCTAAATAACTTTACATTTTGTTCATTTCTTTATTTCATCAGGAATCTCCTCATACATTTGAATGCCCTTTTTACATTAGACAATTCTGTGACTAGCTTTTCTTTTCTTTTCTAATCTTATTATTTTTTGAACATCTTGTTACGTATTTATGGATAGTTATTGGATTATAAGCAGTCGATAGCTTTATATATCTGTTTTCCATCTAGCTACCAGTGGAGCAGAGTGGGGGGGGGGGCAAATGCCTGTACATCGACACGGAGGGGACCTTCCGGCCGGAGCGCCTGCTGGCGTAGGCGGCGCGCTACGGGATGGCGGGGGCCGCCGTGCTGGACAACGTGGCCTACGCCCGCGCGTACAACACCGACCACCAGACGCAGCTCCTGCTGCAGGCCTCTGCCATGATGGCCGAGTCGAGGTGCTAACTGTTTGCCTGCTAATCACAAACCACTGCATTTTTATTGCATAGAAATAGAAAAGTTTTACCTACCATTAAAACCTATATTATGTCCCAGCCAAGGATATTTAAATACTAGGGATAGGGCACTAGCATATGGTACTAGTTCCAACTTTCTTGAGAAGCTGGTAGTATATTCCAACCAATCAAATCATTCGTTTTTCAAGTGCTACAAATATAAAACGTGTCATCGTTGTGAAATGGGCTCTTGAGTATAAATTTTTTTGTTGTTCAAACAATTTAAAAAAACTTTACAACTGTACTTTCATTTTTTTTTTTTTTTTATTTATTTACACCTCCATTCCGATTTTTTCCCCAATAGGTTTATACGGTGACTCGGTATGGTGCTATTGAGTGTTTTTATATAATACTAAATTTTCGAATGCGAAAATTTTGTATGGAGAAAAGTGAGTGTAATGTTTTAGCGAATATTTTGCATAAAAAAACCTTTTTGGTGGAAAAAAAAGCACTCAATAGCGCGATACTGAGCCACCGAATAAATCTATAGTGAAAAAGGTCAGAATGGGGGTATAAATCAATAAAAAAAAAGAAAATTAAAGTACAGCCTTCAAAAAAAATTGTATGTAAAAAAAATGCTAAGAAATATTTTTTTATTTTATGAAGATTCCAGCCTGAAAATGACAGTTTGACAAAACACTAAGTTTTTATAGTAATCTAGCAACGCTGCAAGTGCAGTTTTTTTTATTCTACAAATTCAATAAATTGATTAAAACAATTCCAAGCGTTTATTTTACTTTTGACAGCTCGATTATGTATCAATTAGGGATGTCCTAATGCATTACTGAATCGATTTCTCATAAAAATCGACTTTATTTATGAAGAAGTTTTAATCAATTTAACACATTTATATTTTATTTTTGCTCAACATTTTGTAGTTTATAAACATACCCAGACGTTTAAAGCAGAGTTTATATTACGAAAGCGCTGTCGTAAAACTTTTTTTTTTTTAACAGCCTTTATTCAATAAAAAATATTACAAAAAATACATAATTTCTTTACAAAAGAAACTTTTAAATACAGTCCCGATAAACTCCTTAATTGGAGTTTGTCATCGGGTTCAGGAGCTACAGAAAACCCAAATATGCATAGGACTATTTTATTGTCTTAATGTAAATTGAGAAATTTCTGTGTCGCGACAACAAACAAAGAAAAAAAAACAAATAGGTTTTGATTTAAAATCACATTTTTATATATTTTAATGGAAAAAAATCAACTTGAATTATCCTTGTTGCAAAAGTAGGCTCAATAAACATCGATATCGATAAATATCGGAGCTAAAGAAAATGTGCTTCACTATTGTAAAGAAAAAAACATAATGTATTGCATTTTTCGGTCTATGGTTGCCTGTCAATAATTACGGAACTTTATAGGCTTTATTTATTTATGTGTCAAAAGTAAAAATAACGCTTGGAAGAGATATAGTCATAAAAGTACTTTCCTGTAAAAAAAATTTTTCTTTCCTAATATTTAGTAGGCATAAAATTATTTTGAAGTTTTCGATTTCAAATTACCGCGAAAACACTAGTCCGCGTAGCCCTTGACGTTTACTATGAAACTAAAAATGTGAAACATAGAAGTGAGACCGAATTATCACTTCACAGAGGCCACGACAATTAGTGTTGCGTTTTGTTATGAATGAAAACATTGTTTTACAACATCCATATTGATTTTAATATTAATATGAATATTTCTAAATGAATTTGACATATTTTGTTGGGTTTTCGTAATACGTGATAATTTTCTATTGAACTAGATCTGACTTGGGAAGATGCTGGAAGCCGTTTAGCTTAGAGGAAGTTAATGGAATCCATCTGATCAACGTAGGTAGTGGATATAGTAAAATATCTTGTATACCAATAAAGGTACATCATATTGATTACAGATATGCGCTGCTCATAGTAGACAGCGCCACAGCTCTATACAGGACAGACTATTCCGGACGAGGAAAACTTAGCGCTCGGCAGATGCACCTCGCAAGGTTCCTCAGAATGCTGCTGCGGTTAGCTGATGAGGTAAACAAACCAATATTTAACAATAATAAAGTATGGGTGGGGGGGGGGGGGGGGGGGGGGGGGGGGGGGGGGGGGGGGGGGGGGGGGGGGGGGAAGTCCTGTAAAAATGCCAAGTCATTTTCTGATACTGCCAACTGCTGGGATGGGTTTTACGGAAATATCGATCTTATCTACATCAAAGAAAAGGTCGAGTTTACGTATTAACAGACCAGCAGTTACGACTTTTTAGTGATAGGACGGCAGTTTTGACCCCCACAATAAAATTTAAGAGAAAATGCTCAATTTTATTTTGACACAATTCATTAAACCGATGACAGTTCTGTCACTGTCTTTGCCTTATGCCGTATTTAGGACAATGGATGTGAATTATATCTTATAGGGTTTGCCTATTCCATACATCCAAACATCCATTATTAATGAATAATGAAGTGTTTTGCAGGAATGATGTTGAACATTATTTTTTCAAATTTCATGGATAATTTAGTAATTTTTTTTTTTTTAAAGTTTGGAGTTGCCGTTGTTAAAACAAACCAAGTAGTGGCCCAGGTGGAGGGGGCGGGCGTGTTTGCGGCGGACCCCAAGAAGCCCATCGGGGGGCACATCATGGCGCACTCCTCCACCACGCGGCTGTACCTACGCAAGGGGCGCGGGGACAACCGCATCTGCAAGATCTTCGACAGCCCCTGCCTGCCAGGAGTCCTGAAGGCCCATGTTCTCCATCGGGCCCCGTGGGCCTCATGGACGCCAAGGAATAGAAAATAATCAGAATAGCGAGGATAATGAAAATAGAACTATTGTAATATTAAGACATACCGTGTGAGCATTATGGTCAACAAACAAACATTACTGTCCAAGCAATAATAATCAGATTTTAGATAGTTTTCGTATAGTACAAAAACTATCTAAAGTCAGTGTAAATCTTGCGTTGTACCCAATGCAGTGCCCTATGCACCAATTGGGTTGTGGATAAGGGAATAGTTAGTAGGTTAGTAGTTAGTAGTTTTGTTATAATATTATATTATGTTGTCGTTTTATTTGTCCATAAGTTATGTTAACCACAAAAAGGAGAGTTTATTAAATATAAGTTCCGACATTTTAAAATTATATTTTCTCTGGAAGCTGGATGGATCCTTATAGTTTTCCTAACTAGTAGGAGAGCGGGAACAAAAAATACATCATTAAATTAAATATCCCTAAACTGTATTTTTAATTAAAAAATATATGTGGAAAACTTTTGTTTTATTTTTTTTACAAAAAGGTTATATCACCGGCTACATCAGAGGATAATCAAACTCCAAAATTGGCCAACTTATTATTTTTGGTGTCAATAAGTTATTTATTCATTCAGAGCTTTTTCGCCGTTTATAAAGGGATTTTAATTCATAATAAAAATGTTGATTAATCTATATTCACCAAATGAGGCGAGCGCCATGTAAAAATTGCCCAACTTGGAGTTACAAAATTGTCTTGTTGTAGCGGGGAAACATAATAAAACTCTCTAGTGTGTATTTCTATCTATCTCTCTCTGAAGTTACAGATTATTCTATCTGCTTACTTGAAATTAATTCCGTTTAATTTTATAAGTTTGTTTTTTAAAGATTTTATAAATACAGAATAAAGAGTCCTATCCGGGTTCCATAATATAAATTGAAGTATTGGGAGATATAAGGATATAGGGTAAATTCCTATAGAACAATTGAATGAATCTTTCTTTCACAAAAAAACGTTTTGTGCAGGACTGTTTAGTGAGTTACATAATGTATGTTGGTGTTTATTTGGGGGGGTGGGTGCTTTCTCTGTAGGGGGTAGGCATGAAGTAGAGGATTCAGAACGGGCCATACCACTTTGTCCTGATCACACCTCCTTCGCTTTCCTCTACATTCTTAAAATTTTGAGGTGTGATAGAAAAAAACCCCCCCCCTTTTTTTTTAAAAAAAAAAAAAAAATTTTTTTTTTTTTTTCTTAAAAAACCCTTTAATTTATAATTGGTTTTTTTTAAAATTTTTTTTTGGGAAAAAAATTTAAAAAAAAACATCGGTTCCCCTTTTTAAAAAGGGAAAAAATTTGGGAAAAAAATTTTTTTTTAAAAAAAAAAAAAGGGGGGTCACGAATTTTTACCATTAAATTTTTTTTTTTTTTTTTTTTTTTTTTTTTTTTTTTTTAAAAACCCCCCAAAAAAAAATTTTTTTTAAAAATTTTTTTAAAAAATTTTTTTTTTTTTAAAAAAAAGGAATTTTTAAAAAATTTTTTTTTAAAAAAAAAAGGGGTTTTTTTTATTAAATTTTTTAATTTTTAAAATTTTTTGGGGGGGGTTTTAAATTAAAAAAGGGGGAAAAAAAAGGGGGGGGGGAAAAACCCTTTTTTAAAAGGGGAAAAAAAAATTTTTTTTTAAAAAATTTTTTTTCCCCTTTTAATTTTAATTTAAAAATTTTTTTTTTTTTTAAAAAAAATTTTTTTAAAATTTTTTAAAAAAAATTTTAAAAAACCCTTTTTTAAAAAAAAAATTTTGGGGTTTTTTCTTAAATTTTTTCCCCCAAATTTTTAAAAAAAAAAAAACCCCCGGGGGGGGGTTTTTTTTAAAAATTTGGGGGCCCTTTAAAAGGGGGCCCCCCTTTCCCCAAAAAAGGGGCCCCCTTTTTTAAAAAAAAGTTGGGGTTTAAAAAAAAAGGGGGGGGGAAAAAAGGGAAACCCCAAATTTAAAATTTTCCCAAAAAATTTTTTTAAAAAATTTTTTTTTTTTTTCAAAATAAAATTTTTTTTTTCCTTTTTCCCCGGGGTTTTTTTTTTTTTTTTAAATTTTTTATTTTTTTTTTTTTTTAAATTTTTTTTTCCCCCTTTTTAAAAAAAAAAAAAACCCTTTTTTTAAAAATTTTTGGAAATTTTAAAAATAATTTTTTTTTAATTTTTTAAATTTCCCCGGGGAAAAAAATTTTTTTAAAATTTTTTGGGTTTTTTAAAAAAAAAAAAATTTTTAAATTTTTTTTAAATTTTTTAAAAAAAAAATTTTTTTTTTTAAAAAATTAAAAAAAAAATTTTAAAATTTTAAAAAAAAACCCCAAAAAACCCCCCCCCTTTTTAAAAATTTAAAAAAAATTTTTAAAAAGGCCTTTGGGACTAATTTTTTCCCTTTTAAACCCTTTCCCGGAAAAAACATTAAAAAAATTTTTTGGGTTTTTCCCCCCCAAAACCCTTTTCCCCCCTTTTTTTTTTTTAAAAATAAATTTTTTTAAAAAAGGCCGAATTTAAAATCAAATAGCTATTTAGTAAGCGTAGAATATACAGTAGGTTCAGATTTTTGATCCAACCAACACAGCTTGCCCATTTCTATGCTGTACCTCTGTGGGCATGTAAGAATTCGGAATAATCGACGTGCGTGCATGAGAAGATGTATGAATGTGGAGGAAGCAGGAGAAGTATGCCAGGACAGAGTGTGTGTTGCGTTCTATCCTCTCTGCCTACTCCTTCGGCGGAAATGGCGTGATGGTTAGTTAGTTGGTTAGTTTAGTTACCTCTATAATCCAGAGAGTAAAAACTTTTGTGGAATTTTGACAGCTCGACCTCGCTTTGTGAAGTATCCCCAACTAGCTGTTTTAAGAAGGGTTTTTCAGTAGTAAATATTATATGATCTATGCACCATTGGATGCGGATAAGGAAAAGTAGTAGTAGTCATATATAGTTTTTTTGAAAATGATTGATAATTGTGTGCTTTTCTGTAAAAATGAAATGAATAATCAGTAGATTTAGAAACCCTAGGCATCACTTGAGTGATCTGGTCATGGAGTTATATAGTTATCTTATGTTGTTATGTGAAGAAAATATCTCTCCCCAGTCCAGGAGTACATAAAGGCGCACAAGCTGGCGATGCTGGGCATGCCGCTGTACATGGGGTCGGGCTCACACGAGTGCGCGGGGAGAAAGGGAGACCTGTAAAATCAATCTAAGCTGGAACGCAATGCTCAGAATATTGAACTAACTAACTAACCATCACTCCATTTCCCTGAAGGGGCCGGCAACAAATATTTATGTTAACTCAATGTTTGTAGCACTCACTTTGTAGTTTTCCATAATTATTGTTTAATTTCATAAATATTTATGTTCTACGCATTATACACCGTGTAACAATACTCCATGTACAAGCGGGAAACCAGTGAATCCACATCATATTTGGAGACGATTTTGTAGAATATAATTTTTTTATTAGACCCATAGTTTGATTGACCCAATAAATTGTTTTTTTTTCCATAAATTTTTACAAATTGTTACCAAATATCGTTTATTAAAAATAATATTAGAAAATAGAAGAATATTAAATGATTTGCTCTTTCTGTTCAAAGTATTAAAATCTATGTTTGATTGTTGTCAACTAACAAATGTAATTAGTATACGAGTGCCCGGTCCAGTTACCCGTAGTAATGCACTATTTTACTGTAGCCAATCATCGACCAATTACAGTGCTAACTCACCGATACGAAGAATGCACGCACTGGCTAACAAATATACTAATAATATTGAGGTTTTTTAACACAATCTAGTGCATTTTAGGGAACAGTGTCTGTATGCCATCTCTGGCGGTAAGGAATAGCTACCTACTGTGTAATAATTAAAAAATGTATATGTAAAAGCCAATAAACAAAACAATGGCAAAAAATGAAAACCACCTAAGAGTTTACATTTAAGGTTTGGCTTTTATGAATCTATTATGTGAAGATATTAACTGTCTGTATTTCTACTCAAGTTGGACGTCCTGCAGTACATTCATGGGAGGACGTACGTCCACGCCGACATCAAGGGGGGGAATATTCTGTTTGGAACCAAGAAGGGGACGGAGAACCAGGCTTACCTCGTGGACTTTGGCTTGGCGTCTCACTACACCATCAAGGATTACAAGTTTGATCCCAAGAAGGCCCACAACGGCACAATCGAGTATACCAGCATTGATGCTCATAACGGAGGTAAGAAATGGAATTTTGGTCTCTTATCTGGTAATTATTTTTTTGGAAACTGAAAAAGTCTGGAGGCCATCTTACAATTTGAAAAGAGTATGCACTACGCGCAATAATTAAAGCAAATGATCTTTTCAAATTTGATAAAAAAACTATATTTATTTATAGTTGGTAAACTTTTTACTTTTGTAATTAAAAACATTTTACATGCGACATCTGGTCCGATGAGATTGGTCGTATAAACGTAATGAAAATGTGTATAAAATGCGAAAGTGGCGCAATTTATGAGACCATTGGTCGCGTAATGGTTAAATGAAAGTTTACATGGCAACCCAAATAGTTAATTAAAGGTAGTATAGAGGTTAAAGAATTGCCAAAACGTTGTATAAAGAGTTCAGGGATAACTTTGAAAGTGACTCATTGAGTGATAATAACAGAGATAAATAACAGAGATACATAATTACAAAGCTTGATTTTTTTAAAGATTTTGTATAATAACAGAGATACAATCATTTAAAGTTTGATTTTTGTAAAGATTTTGTATAATAACTAATAACAGAGATACAATCATTTAAAGTTTGATTTTTGTAAAGATTTTGTATAATAACAGAGATACAATCATTTAAAGTTTGATTTTTGTATAATAACAGAGATACAATAATTTAAAGTTTGATTTTTGTAAAGATTTTGTATAATAACAGAGATACAATCATTTAAAGTTTGAATTTTGTAAAGATTTTGTATAATAACAGAGGGACAATCATTTAATGTTAGATTTTTGTAAAGATTTTGTATAATAACAGAGATACAATCATTTACAGTTTGAATTTTGTAAAGATTTTGTATAATAACAGAGATACAATCATTTAAAGTTTGAAATTTTGTAAAGATTTTGTGTGTAACAGAATCGGTGACGTCACCGATCGTCACCGATGTGAAACTAAAACTATAAATGATTTTATATCGCTTATTTATCATACGATTTACAAATGGTTTGCACTGCTGGTGATGAGATTTGTCGCTTTATTTGTGTATGATTTTATATTGCATTTGCCCAATGTTCCTTCAGTGCCAACCAGGCGCGGTGACTTGGAGATCCTGGGCTACAACTTGGTGCAGTGGCTGGCGGGCCGCCTGCCGTGGGAGGGGGAGCTGGCCAGCCCGCCGCACGTGCAGCAGCAGAAGGAGAGGTGCATGAAGGACGTCCCCGCCCTTCATGAAGAAAACCTTCCTCAAGTCTGCTCCGCCGCGTAAGTCACCTTTACCTACATACGTGTGTCGAGTGTGGTTTAAGTGCTGGGAAATCGGTTCTGAATATTTAAGCGCAGGAGAGAGATTACCACTTTCTACATTTCTGAGATAACTTTTATTTTGAATTCGATATGCTGCCCTGAGAATGGTAGAAATTTACACTGAAATACATACCTGGTAAGCTGTTTAAGTTATGGTAAGCCGCAACTGCGGAATTGAGTAGCTATTAATCTTTTTTTTTACCCTTTTAATACTCAAGTAAAAGACTTATAAATAAAAAAAAAACACTTTATGGTGATGTAGTGTCTACGACAAAACAACGTCCTTTTTTTCCAGAGAAATAAATATTTTGAAAAAAACGTTTGAACATTACGTTTTTGCGAATATTTTTATATTGTATGATTTAAAAAACCTGTGGTATGTTTTTTTCCTCCCTCTTGATAAATATATTTTTTCTCTTATAAGTGGTTTAGCGACAAACATGATGATTGAGTTGTTTCTTACAGATGCACTAGTTTCCTACTTACAATACGTAAGCACCTTGGAATATAATGAAGTTCCCGACTATGACAAGTGTAGAAGTTGGTTCCAAGCGGGCTTGAAAACTTTAGGCTATTCTCATCATTGTAATCTGGACTTTACTCCCACGAGACCCAAGTCTCCCAAGAGGAAGAGTCACGTGTCCGAAGTAGACGGTGAAGATGAGTCGGACACTGAAAATATTCTCGCCCCTAAAAGAAATAAGGTTGTTAAGAAAAAAGCGTTAAAAGGCAAACGGGTATCGACTACTCCCCCCAAAGAGACAGCCCCTAAAAAAGTTCCTATCAAGAGATCACTTAAAGTAGAAGTCGGTGTTAAATCCACCCCTGACAAGATACAAGACCAAAGAGAAACGGAGCTGCTAAGAATTATTTAGACTCCAGCCAGTCCAGTGTAGATGTGATAGACAACTCCTTCACAGATACCCCTCCTCTGAAGAAAGCGCTGAAAAGGAAACACACCAAACGGTTGGAAGTGGAATACGCTTCCGACGAGGAAGTTACTATTCACACGACCATCAAGAAAAAAGGGACTCCGGTCAAACAGGTCATCAGGAGTTGGAAGAATAGCCCGACTGTCCTTAATGGTAAAGGGCCTTCTAAACACTAGATACTTCTACAATTCAGTATTGAACAAGCTTTCATTTTCATTTAAGACTTGTCATCCTTTTTTTAAAACCATCTTATAATTATGAATTATGTTTGCTCTCATGAAATCTATTGATAATAATTGTTGGAAACATTATTTTTATATTATATTATAGTCGTAAGAAATCACTAAGTTGTGTTGATTTTGTTGACTTTTCTTTCCTCCAATGTTGTCTGTACATATCGTGTGTAAATATTTTTTGATGTGTTATGTACTGAACAACAATATTTATTTTTATAAGGATTCATAATAAAGAAACCTGTTTTTGAAATTTAGTTTTATTTTAACAGGTGCCACTAAACGATGGCCAAGAATGTTTTCCGATTAGAGATATTAGTAAAAAAAAACTGATTGTATTTGAATTTAAGTTATGGAATAAGGGTGACAGAAACAATCTATTGATGGTTTTTAAATATTTTATTTTGCGATGATTATGTTATAAATAATGCATTAATCGTAATAGTAGTATTGTTAACTTTTACATAAACCTAATGATCTAAAGTGTCATCAATTTGCATGATTTCAATATATTTGTCCGACAGCATGGACTTGTTCTGGCTTGTAACTTCATCATCCAGTTCCTTGTGGCGCTCGTCGTGGCGTTTAGCTAGAAAGTGGAATACTATGCTGGCCACGAACATCAGGCCGGCAAAGAAGAAAAATTGTTGAGCCTAAAAAGATGCATTTTATAGTAGTGATGATATAAATACATAAATATTTGTTTATATAAATATATATGCGATTTTAGATATAGCATATTGTTTGCCAGCATACTTGGCTATTAAAAGATTAATATAATATAGAGTAGGAGAGACAGTATCATCCCATTACAAAATGTCACTACAAGAATTCATATGGAATGTCACTTGTCTGAAATTCTTGTTTGAAGACTACAATATTTAGAATTGGAAATAAGATGTCTGTAAAGACAACTTGCCTGCCGGTAGCCTGCCCCCAGTCGTGTTACGAGGATGATGAGAATGTTCCCGGCAGCCTCCACCAGCAGCCAGTAGGCCTGCAGCACGGCTTTCATGCTCTCCGGGGCCTCTTTAAATGCAAATTCTAGCCCTGTGACGGCAAACAAAATCTGCAAACAGTTGTATTTTATTTCATTTAAATTGTTCTAGACATTATAACTGGAAAATTACAAGGCTTTTACAAGCAGTAAATAATTCTAGAAAATAGATAGATGACAAATGGAAAAAAGAAAAGGTAAAGCATTAATGTAGTGAGGACACATTATTGTACACAAAAAAGAAAGCATTAATGTAGTAAGGACACATTATTGTACACAAAATACAATCATATTATTAGTGAATAGTATGTATACAAATAAAAGGTTTGTTTAAAGTTGACCATCCTTACATTTTTTTCAATATTTCTTAGTGCCCTCACAAGCAACGCAGATTGAACCTTTTGTAAAATGAGCAGTTAAAATAATTTATACTAGTGAAGTCAGAAAGCCCATAAGAATAAGGTACTTACCTCTCCTGCAGAAATAGTGATCATCTGGGGTAGCACCCAGGCCACGGATATTGAATTAGGCTCTGTAACGGTCACCAGCTGAGCATTCTAAAAATACAAAATTAACAGCTATGTTAAACTTTGGACAGCCTTCTCTATTTATAATTATTATTTTGTAGGATTTGTGTATTCTTATGCAGTGATATGTAGAATTTCACATTTACTTCATAAATCTGTACCAACATCAAATTTTAAATCTATAAAAATATTGAACAACGCTCTTAGCTTGACTCACAAATCCATCCACATCGTTAATAATGATGGTGTACACTCCTCCTATTCTGAAATCTATATCCAGCGGCACGATTTTGGAGTTGACAACAGTTCGTATTCTCCAGAAAATACTTCTACGAGTTCTGTGTATGTTGAATTTGTCCACAGCTCTATGTTTCCTCTGTTGGTATTTTTTAACCATATTTCCAGATTTGTTTTGTTAAAAATATTTGCCAGAATTCTAAAAAAATATGTTAAAACTTAATTTAATTTTCTCAAAACTGCAATTTTTCAGACTATTAGATAGACTTGTTGAGAAAACAGGGACGGTTATTTTTTTAAAAACATTAAAAATATTATTTAGTAACTTGCTAGTAAATCCTAAATCAATCACATCTTATAACCTTATTATTTTAATGAAATTGTTACTTATAAAACAGTACCTAAATATGTATATGAAACAAGTTGGGTTTTGAAATATATGTTTAGTGTTTAGATGTCGTTTTGAATCTGCAACTGTATTCTGGGGGCTAAGCATAAGCACACAAACATCGAGATTGAATTCATCACTTTTTATGCATACATTAATTTCTTCGTTTGTTTATGCTAAGCATCCTGAGATTTTAATATATCTACGCCTCCGACATATAATATCGTAACCCACAAATCGTCGGTTTTGAGTTTTTGGTGGATTTTGTCTGTATTCAACTATATCTTTAATTCTACAAAAACAAAAAAAATATTTTGCCAATAATAAGGGCTTTTTTGGGGCGTAATTTTTCGTATCTACAACCAATGCATATGAACGAAAATATTTTCAAATGCTCCTCTTGTAAAATCGCATTTTGTGGGTTACGATATTATACGTAGGAGGCGTCGATATATAAAAATGACTATTTAATAAAATTCTCACAAAGTAAAACATGAGGAAAAATAATTCACTGGTTAAATAAATACTTGATTGTAGCTAAAATGATATTTTTATGCTTTGAACATGTTTATTTACCTTACATATGGCAAACCCGATCTGGATTTATCAATATGGTCATTATATCTTAAAAACGTTGAATTTCCTAAAGTTTCATCTCTTTTATAAAAGTACGTTATTGCTTTATTTTCTTCAATATGAATTTTCTCTAAAGCCGTGCTGTTATATTTTGGGCACATTATTGTCCTGTTGTACGAGACATTCAAATTCCCTTTAACTCGGATATATCTGTTTTCATATAAATCCAGCGGATTCACTGTAAAGTTATCATTTGTGAGTGTGTTCTCAAAATACATTTTGCAGTTGTAACTGTTGTATATTCTCAACTGGCCCAAATCTTTCGATGGTAGAACGGGATAAGTTTTCTAGAAAAAAAATACACAAATCACAATACTTTATTTCCATACAACTAATTACATGGAAAACCTATTACGGAGTACCTATTATCATCACTTCACCTACCTCAAGCTGTAATTCCAGTAAACCTGTACAAATGAAGGCCACAGCGGCAAACACACAACCCAATAGTAATCGCTCTAAGGGCTTTGTCAAAAGTCCAAACTTCCCAAAGGTTGGATAAATTACCTGAAAGTTTTAATAGAAAAAAAAACTCGTTTTAAATTGCAGTGAATTTTTTTATTAAAATGGCTTACTTCATCTTCCTGAATACTGATATTTTCAATAATAGATTGGCCACTCCGCTTTAAGGCAATATCTTTATTTGCATTTTAATAAGCACAGCTAAAAACATGTACTCACATACAAGAACTCGACATAGAAGAAGTTTAAAATGGTATGGTATAATATGTAATATAATAATAATATGGTATGACTATAAATTAAATATTAATTTAATATGGTATGGTATCATAGAATGTTAACCTTCTTCTTTTATTTTTGGCCTCTCACCGCACCATTGGGTGTTCTAATTTAGTATTCCATAAAACTCGTACATGCTACAATATTACATTTAAATAATAACCTTTTTGAATACTGGTATAAGAAGGAGAATCGAGATAGGACACAAGACTTGAATTTGATCTGGTTTTACCGTGATGTACCAGAACCTTCCGTCCATTTTTGATGCCTGTAATGTCCAACGAGATCCCTAAATAAATATCATTATATAAATCATTTTTATGTATGCATATATTTTTATTTTTTTATTTAAGGCTGCTTCTGAGGCAGCATTAGAAATGTTAGTGTTTTCAAATTTTCGCATTGATTAACAGCCGAAAGCTTCAACAAAACTATCACATATTTATGTATGTTTCTATTTTCTAAGAAAATAGATGGACCGATTTTTGAAAAAGTGTATGAATTCTGAAAAAAAACAGGAAGCCCTTATAATTCCCATTTTATTCATCTCTCTGGATATCTATAGGTGGCATAAAAATTACACAGTTAGTTATTAAAGGTCACATCAAATTTTGTATCGCCGCCACTTAAATCCCATGTTAACAGCAAAACATTTTTTTTCTAGTCTCAGTACCCTTTTTTTTATTGGGATGCAGAGCTTTTTATCTGTCTTTTCCCTTTAGTATAAAATAGTGTAAAATAGTATTTACCAGTTGGTCTAGCAATGCCCAGAACACGGGTAATGGAGTAAAACAAAACAAACACACGGAACGTTCGCTTTAGGTTGTTGATGAATTCTGTATCAAAACTTCCCCTGGCATAGTCTAACCAGTGATCGTACTTCTTGCCAGATCGTTTTACTTCACGACGACACTTGAGGGATTGCTGGGAAAAGACAAGTTGAATTGTATATTATAGCCTAGTAGGCTTGAATGTTCAACACTATAATTGTTAGGGCTTCTAGCCTGATTTAGCATTAAAAACTTACATAAATGCACCTTCCAGCCTCTGTCATTATATTTCCTGTCGGCTTCTTTATTATATACATCTTTTTACCACACGAAAATATAACTAAAAAATGAAACATTTAAAATGATTTTTTTAATATGTGAAACGCTGGATACAAACTAAAAAGAGCAAAATTAATAAGTTTAGTTTTTGCATTTCTGTAGGTCACGGGAATTTTAGAATAAAAAAGTAAAAATGCACAAGTTGTCGCTTTAATTCAAAAGTGTTACATATGCAAAATCTTGATTTTTCAGGAAAGCGTTTTTAAGTTTTTTTAATGTTATTTAATTTAAATTCTCTGAAAGTATTGCACTCTGCTGAATGATTTTTTTACAGGAGACGCCTTGGAGCACATTCTTTCAATGTGTAATACTTCACTGAACCTAAAGCTCACCTGGTTTTTAGCAATTAATTTTCAAACCACAATGTAACACTTTTCACAAAAAAAAATCAAAAGTGCCCATGGTCTAATGTACATTGCAACTGTTTATGACTAAAAAATTTTACGTGGTGCTCCTCTGGATGTTCATCAACTACTGACTTAATGACCGATGAAACTGTCTTCTGCTACAGCCACGCTGGTTTTGTCGAAAAGTTAAAACTGTTTTTTTGCCCCTAATTCCAAAAACATCAATTTTAGAGATGTAACACTTTACACAGAAAAAATAGATAAAAAAATTACTCATTATTTTTTAATGTAAAAAAAAAAAAAATTTGGCAGATCGAACTCTCTTGAATTAAAGCGACGAAGTGTAAAATATTTAATCCCTAGTACGAATCAAAATTTGTGGCCCTGGACATCTGTCACTTACAATTTTTAAGATAACACTTTTTTATTCAAACTTTGTTATTGCATGTTTTAGAGAAAAGGTTTCTAAGTTAGTAAAGTTAAATCTGCATCAACATAAGCGTTTTGGGTCCCAAGCTTCTTTCATAACTTATACATATCACGCACAATGCAGAACGATTCGCAAACAAAAGGAGTGGGCCATATAAATTTTATTCACAATATTTATACCCAAATTCAGTCTAACCCATTCCTTATGATGAGTGCTCTGCGAATTTAATGAATGTTAGATGTGTCACACTGTCTTAACATTGATGCATATCAAAGATGGGCTATGGGAATTTGAGCAAATTGATTTATTTTACACCCAGAGGGCTCTTATACATCATTGTTGTACAAGTACTATCTGCCCACCAATCTAATAGCTGTGAATAAAGTTCGTAGACTCCACCCACTCACACCACTCTGTTTATGGTTGGTTGGAAGATATTTTTTGGAAGTTAGTTAGTTAGTTAATTAGTTGGAAGTTAGTTAGTTAGGAAGATATTTTAGCAATAAACCCGTAATTGTACGCCATTGTACATTGCATATGCATAGTTTAAAAAAACTATGCATATACATTTTAAAATTTTCAATGCAAACCTACAATATAAAAATAGCTAAGTAAATGTTTGTAGAGTTCCTTATTTAAAATAAAACGAACCAAAAACCAACCTTCGAAAATAAAATGAAAAATCAGCAAACACAAAAAGCATAACAAAAGAGGGAATACAAAAGAGGAAGAATAACCAAGACAATTATTGATAAGGGAAGAATTGAGATTATGACTCGATTATTATTTACTGTTTTAACGCAAAAACTAAATAGAAAAAACTGCATCTAATGACTAGGCTATAAAAGGTAGTATTAACTGCTTACCTATTGAAATGATAATCAATATTCCCGGTGCTCCGAATGCCAGAGAAAAGCAATCCTTGTCTCCGAAACACTGTACTTCCGATCTCAGTAAAGGTGATACAGTTTTAGCAATCAGAGCGCCCAAACAGAGAATAAAATATAAAATGTTGAAAAACGTGGTGTGAGCTGTTTCTCTCTTGCTGTGGCAGTATGAACTGGTCTCCACCAAACGAAGAAACACAAGGCTTGATGCCACCGGTCCCAAGAGCTACCATCATTAAACCTATAATGGTGAATTCTCTGAAACAAACAGTAAGTAATGGGAGGCTTATTGTATGATTTTTATTGTGAATGTAGTGAATAACATAAAAATACAGTACAGTATTTTCGGGAATGCAGAAACAAAACACAATAAATCACAAAACCAACGGTGCACACCGTTTGTAAATGGAATAATTAATAAGCAAGATACGATAATTTAAAGTTTGTCTTTTGTGACGGTGATAGAGAATAAATAATTACTTATTTACTATATAATTTGTATTAGATGAAGGTAAGACGATCAGTATTACGCTTCACTGCCAGTCCAAGGTAACCCACATGAAATATTAATATGGAACCACATGTAAATAAACATTTCATGTTGACCCCCTACCAACCGGCGACCTCATGCACTGTAGCCAAACGCGCTACCACTATGCTACGAGGCGGACAATCCACACACCGGCTAAAATAAAAATTATAAATCATCTCTTCATACCTCCCAGGAATTCCCAAAGTAGGAATAGCGGTAACAGTGAGCATAATGTTCCCAGCAGCATAAACCACCATCAGGTATACTATGGTTCTGAAACAGATTGTTGAAACAGAATATTTTATAATAAATTTATATTCTAAAGTACGTGTTTATCCAATTAGCAATAGTGAATGAATCTGTCTTATTTTCGAAATTTTCATTAATTAGATCACCTTCATAATAACCTGAACTTTCCAAAGAAACTGTCTGCCAAGATGGCCCCGAATATGGCGAAGAAATACGCCATGGTGGTGAAAATATGGTACACTTCGGTGGCCTCATCGTCCGTGTAAAATAACTTCTGTTTGAGGTAGAGGGCCAGAAATGCTACAAATTAAGAACATATTTACAATATATCACTTTTATTGAACTGCTTTTAACTCTTGCCTTCTTTCAATGAAATTATGGTAAAAAATCAAATTAAATTGTATATTCTCTCAGAAAAGAGCTCACTGAGGTGTTGACAAAATACCTATACTTTCCAAATATCGAAACAGAATAAAGATTTCACTTTACTTTGAAAAATTTTTATTTTTAAATTAAAACAATGATTTTCGGTTTATAGGTATATTTTTCCATGAAAGCCATAAATAAAACCTGCAAATACTCTAGTTTTACATTAACTAGAAAAATATACATTGTGAAATCAGATTATCTTTTTTTGAATATGCAAAAGTTTGAATTTCCTCTTACTTCTCTTTTACACATTGAAGCTTGTGACAAATGCAGTTGATGCACATTAAAACCTTTGAGAAATTTGCACTCACTTCGGTTTTACACTCACAGTGCGACGTGTAAGCTGACAGTTTTTTTTTTAAAGCGATGAAATATGTGTTTTTCGTTAAATAAAAATAGAACATTCTAAATTTAAATTCATACCTACTTATGATAAACAAATTTGAAAAGTGCCTACCTACTCTAAACTTGAATCGAGTTGTGGTCTAGTGATAGATTCGAGGACTCCGGATTAGATTCTCTAGGTTCGAATCCCACTTAGGCACAACTTGTTTTCTGCTTTCTGACACAGTTATTTCCGACTATTTGAAAGCAGTTCCAAAATTGAAATATTTGAGTACCTAGGTATATTATAAGAACTCATGTTTCTTTAAAAAAACACTGTAACAACTTACCCCGCATTCCTGAATACGAAAATCTTTCACAAAATTCATTGAGAATTATCAAAAACACAGCACGTGGAAATTTCTCCAGATCCTAAAATTAAGATTATCCTTATTTAGATTATTATTAATTCACAAATACTTTTAGAATATAATTTTATGAACTGTCACCTTCTTTTCTACTGGTTCATACACCGTATCTTTTTCTGAACGTGTGTCGACCACCATTCCAACACCGTGTATCTCTCAAGATTTCAACAAAACTGAATTCTAGAAATGAAAACTATATTTATATGCAACATATATCTCAGAGTGAAGATAAACATTACGTTAGAAAATATGTCAGAGGTATTATACATACATTAACCACCTCGCACCCAAACCGCATTTTTAGTAAAATGGTTTTTATAACCTTTCGAACCAAAATACAAAAATCTATCATTATTAAAAACATTTAAAATTATAAGAGAGTAAAAAATTAGATCATCTAAGGTGCTGGTTTCTGCGGATTCGATTCCTTATGAAATGAATCATGTTAATCTTTGGAATCCTGGGTGTTCTGTGTCTTAATTGATCTTTTGTTAGAGCTTATTTTAGCAATTTTTTTTGGGTACCACTTTTTGACATGTATCTAAAAACTAACTAACTAATCATCACGCCATTTCCCGTATGGGTAGGCAGAGCGGATAGAATGTATTATTTAATTCAGAAGCCTGTATTAAACGCGTCCCTTTTTTAAAATTAATTATTAGAAATGCCTCAATCAAAAAACTTTGCTAGGATTTTTTTCTCAGAATACCCACGAACAATCACCCTCTGCAGTTTCGCAGTCTCATCGTGAAACACGGTGTATACCAATTTACTTTAATAAATATTTGTTGGAAAGCTTTTTGGCCATTTTTCTCATCTCTGTCGTTGTTTTTTGAATTCTCTTTACAAACTAAATATTGACTTAACAAGGTTCTTGACACTAAGAGCCCTCGCAGACTACAGACTTTCTATCGGGCGATAGTTTAGTCACGATTTTAATCAGTATGAAAATGTATGCAACAACGATCGTTGTAGTATGAAAACTTGCATACATCTTCATACTGATTAAAAGCCCAATCAAACTATCACTTGATGAAAAGTCTGTAGTGTGCGGGGGCTCTAAAGCTGATGAAACCTGATTTTAGCAAGTGGTAACAAATGTTTTAGATTGCATAAAATAAATGAATGCACAATAAAATATATTATGTATATGCATAATTTATAAAATTTAATCTAAGATGGATGAAAAAATAAGTTTTCTACATAAGTACCACTACCGCAAGAATGTGATAAAAGATAATTTTGAGCCTTTTTATAACCTTTTTTCTTTTTTTAATGTCACAAATGCATGACCGCCAAATGATCTCAAATCTCAGATTTTATTTCGGTCTACGTATCTCAAACATTTCCTCCACTGACAAACACGATGCTATTCACAAAACAGGGCCAAACTTTCACAATTAATTTATTAATTATGCGTACTTACAGTAATTAAATGGACATTCCAATACAAAAATATATAAGGATAATTGTAAATTTATTTTTTACAAATTACAATTTAACTTTTATTTATTTAAATACTCCTCCATAGGTTCAATAAGTTTTAGACTTTAATCAAATAAATGTATTATCACTATAAACATGTTCATAAATACAAATTATATCTCATATCTTTTGAAATCATATACTTTGTACATATATTGTAAATTTGCTTTAAAAAAATTCAAGCTTTGTTTATTTCTTCGATAGGAAACATTACTGCAACTGTAGAACTACAGCAAATGTTTTTGTATGCACTCTTATTTCATAATATGTGTACCGGGATTGGAATCTTTTTTATCTTCTCACATGTCCACATCAAAATATTTCTTTTACTAATCGTACCATGTATTCCTATAATCAAAACAGAATTAATAAAATGGTTTCGTAAAACATATTTGTAGAATAATTTATTACAGCAATAATGAAAACGATCTCTGATGTAACACAGCTACCTGCTGTGTACTTGGACTATATGTCCTTCCTAAATAAGTGCATCTAGTCTAAAATATTATATATATAAAGATATAAAAGATGTGCCCGATGTGGGTATAATCTTCTAGATGACAATAATTTTCTTGCAGTCTCATTTCAGGCATATGATTCGCCTTGATCTAAAATATTCTATAACTAATACGATATTCCTGACAAGGGATAATAAATAGTACTGTTTTAAATGGCTGTGATTTAATGACGCCATAATATGAACTAAAAATAAGCTATTAAATAATGTTATCTAATAATGTCTTCCCAAGTAGTATATAAATGTCACTTGCTGGTCTCTGTATAAAACAAAGATGAAGAGGTACATATTTAGATTTAGATAAAAAATATCAACAGCGTGGAAGATTTTTCAGTGTGACACATGGAAATAGGAAATCAATGCGGACAGTAGTTTTAAGAATACATTCAATTCTGTAGGTAATTTTACATCACCAAAGCACATTCAAATTTCACAATATCAGATGACAAATTGGCAAAATCACGTGATTCTGAAACTCGGCACAACTCCTTTCTAAGTATTTTTTATGCAGAGTTAACATTTTTTAATTTCACATATTAAAAAATTAAATTTTAAAATTTTCTGGTTATGTTACTGTGTAACTTTGTTAAAATGTAAATGCCCTTAAACCAAATAAAATAAAATTTTAATGCGTATTTTTCAATTTATTTTAATACTTTATTTTTACATCAACCGGTTTAAACTGGGTGTGGGGGAGGTGCCCTTCTGCCCCTGTTGAGCAACCGCTCCTGACAAAAATAAATCCACACAAACATGTGAAAATTTGATTTATATTTTTTATTGACATTTTACTTGGTGGAATTCCATGATTAAATTATTTGAATATAACTAATAAAAGTTAAATAAAATACTTGGTACACTTCCACTTTTATTTATTTGACCAGTTAGCGCTTTCACCCTGTAACGGGCATCTTCAGACTGTCAAATAAATAAAAGTGGAAATTATATTCAAATAATGTGAAAATTTGTTGACTTTTAGAAGTCAAAATTAAGTTTTTAAGAAAAAATACTAATAGTACTCTTCCCTTATCCACACCTAAGTGGGCACTGAATTGGTACAGGTGAAAATAATAATAGAATAAAAAGGAATTTTCTTTGCATTTCTGAAATAACTTAGAACTTGCAAACCTTGGAGTTACAATAAATTGGTGAATGAAATAATACGAGCATGTAAAACGTAAAAAAAACACTTTATTAACAGTTTACAATTATTAAAAATAATAACTAAACAACTATCATACATTATGAAATTAAACAACTTTTGTTTTAAACTACTTTTTTATTAGATATTATTGATATCTCAACAGAGACAGAAAAGCTCTGGAAACGAATGTGGGTCATCTAGGCGTTTACAGGGCTTATGACCTGTCATTGGCTGGGTTAAGTGGCCACTTGACGTAATTACAACATTCCCCATTCCGCCTGTCATCTGACATCTGACAACCATGTATGACAAATTTTTGAAACTTGTATATACCTTAGGTGTACAGAACAATGCGTTTGCGAGTTGTTATTTCGACAGATTTTCGAATTACTGACATCTATTGAGAATAAGTTAAAGTATTTTTTTTTTTTTTTGGGCAATCTACATTTTGGTGTAAGTAAGGTTCGAACTGAACTTTATTACCTACTTAATTTCTCTTCAATTATTTATACTTTTTTAATTTAAGTAAATATTTTTTGAACAACATTTGTGAATACAAATACTTGTAGACAAATTACTGGATCTATACCCATGCTGGGCTGATATCAGATATTATTGATATCTCAACAGAGACAGAAAAGCTCTGGAAACGTGTGGGTCATCTAGGCGTTTACAGGGCTATATGACCTGTCATTCCCCTTAAGTGGCCACTTGACGTAATTATTCCCAGTCCGCCTGTCATCTGACATCCAACCATTCATGACATTTTTAGTATATACCTTAGGTGTACTTAACAATGCGTTTGCGATTTTACAGATTTTCGTATTATTTACAACATCTATTGAGATGAAGGAGTAGTGTCTCACTCCAACCGGTTGGGAGTGTTAAATTTGTATAAAATAAAATTTAAGTAATAACTTAATTTAAATATAATTTTAGTAAAGTTGTTAATTAAAATATAAGTTAATTATAATTAAAATGGTAAAAGTGTCTACACCCAATGCACCGATCATGTGCTACAAACATCCACCCCTGAGTACCTGGTCAAAACTTTTTATTACGAGTTTTACCATTTTAAGCAGACCATGTTCATCCATCTAAATAATTATACAAATATTGTCAATTATTACTACATTGCTACAAACATTGAGTATATCATACAGTTTCCAGCCTCACCCACTAATTAAGTGTTAACTGCATATTTTAGCCTGCTGTTAACTGTTTTTGTGTTAGCTCTGTAGCTCTGATGTCTAGTCAAAACTAGTAAGAAAAATAAAATGAATCTAAAAGTAACAACAACTTCAATTATAGAATTCAAATTTCTACATTATCTGACATGTCCACTTTCATTTACTAAAATAAAACAATATACAAACTTCTAGAGATAAACTGTATTGAAATAAGATTATATTTTAGACCTTGGTTTACCTGTAAATCTTTAAAAATAATTATTTACACCTGCATACATTACATTCAGCTATTAGGCGATAATCCAACCTTAAACATTCTATCGACTTTTAAATTTGTTGAGCTAAATGCACTATCGACTGTGTGTAAATCTGTGCAAAATTTTATGTTCAGTATAAATTATATGAGGTACTTTGTAAACTGATTTTTTTCAGATCATTACTGAAGCTTTTTTTTGCTAGGTAGGTGCTTAAATAAAAAGAGGTATATTACAAATATTGATACAAAAATATTTTTTGCAGGTTGTACTAAAGGTCCCGTCATTGGAGTAAACTATAATATACCTAGTAATATGTATAAAGAGCTTCACAGACTTAAAATTATAATCACAGAGGATTCACTGGCAAATGGATTGTAATAGTCCCAGAATGTAGCTTCCGAGGTCTTCATCCTGATTAGTCCAAGATACATATATACTCTTGTTCACATCTTCATCTCCTTCTACCTTGATGAGCACAGATTCCACGGAAATGTTTCCGTCGGTGAGATGGATTGTCCAGGACGGCAGCCTGTCGGTGAGGAGCTGCAGGAGTCGCTGGGCAGTGCGGGATGCAGGGCCGGGAGCCTCCAGGCGGACGGTGCTGGTGAAGCGAATAGTGTGGCGGTTGATCCCCGCCTCCTCACAGACCTCGTCGATATCCATCACCGACAGTTTGTTGTCTCTCACACACAGTACTCCGTGCATGATCCGTCGCCTCTTAGGGTCTGGTGGGTGCGCATTATACCTGACTGCCTCGGCTTTTAGTAACCTTAGGGAGACATCAACAGGAATCTTGAGAGGGGTATTAATTACGCAAGTCTCCCCGTTGGCTGGATTAAAGCATTCGATACTGAATTCTTCCTTAATTTTCTGTTTTAAGAATTCCATTTTCTCAGCTTCGCCGTGAACCAGCATCACGTTTTTAGGTTCGCAATATTGGATCAATTGCATTATGCCTTTAGCGTCAGCGTGGGCAGAGAAGGACATGTATTCAACAGACATTTTTACATCCACCACTTGACCGTTCTCGAACTCTACTCTTTTGGCTCCGTTGAGAATTTTGTGTCCGACAGTTCCCTGGACGCAGAACCCGGGCATGATGACCATGTTGTTCTCGTTGGGGGCCCACTTCTTGAAGATGGACAGTGACAGGCCGGCGTGTAACATCCCCGGAGTAGCGAACACCACCATGGCCCCCGGGTTGTCGATGTTAGACTTATCAAACGGCCTGATATGCTTGAAATCAAACATGTTTCTCTGCACAAACGTTTTGCGAATCTTTTGATTAGTCCAAGTGATAAACATTTTATAGTAATTATTAGCTTTTTCTGTTAATCCGACAGCAAAGTACACGGGGTATTTGAGATTCATGCGCTCCCAATATGTCTCCAGCAGGATGCAGAGTTCTTGAGCTCGACCGAGGGCAAACACCGGGATGAGCACTTTGCCGCCGTTTTCCACACATTCGTGTACCTTTTTAAGGAAATCTCTTTCTCGGCACCTCTTGGAGTCTCGGATGGTGGTGGCGTAGGTGGACTCGGAGATGAGGAGGTCCGGGCGGCACTTGTCTATCCAGGCGGCTCCCAGGTGCCGGTCAGGGGTCATGTTGTAGTCGCCGGTGTACACAACTGACTGCGAGCCCACCTTGATCCAGAACATGGCGGCCCCCAGCACGTGTCCCGCGTAGTAGGCCTTAATTTCTAAATCATTATCTACCATGACCGACTGGTGTAGAGTGACTGCGGTCACCTTTTTCATGCAATCCTTGATCATTTGCGAAGTGAAGAAATTAGACTCTCCTTTCCTTTCGACCGCTACTTTTCTCATATCCTCCAGGAGAATGGGAGCGATGGCCTTGGTGGGGTGGGTCATGTATATGGGGCCGGAGTAGCCGACCATCTCGGACATATAGGGAAGCGCGCCGCAGTGGTCCAAGTGAAAATGTGATATTATGACGCAGTCGATCTGGCTGGTAATGGGACCCTCAGGGACTATATACGAGAAATCCGGGAACCTCCGCTCGTCGTTGTATCCCATGTGCATTCCACAATCTAGCATTATATTCTTACCCCCCATAGAAAGGAGAATACAGCTCCTGCCAACGTCTTGGCCGGCACCGAGTGGTGTTATTTTGATATCAGGCATCTTTGATAACAGGTAACAGCACGTAAGTTGCTTTATAAATCACAAAACTCAAGTCTGATTAAAAAATAAACTAATTTGGTGTTAATAATATGCCAGCACATTCGTATTATATTAAATAATCAAATAAAATTCACGCCAATTTGCACTATCGCAATCGCGCGGTTTGCGTCAATTGGTCAATTTTTAATTCTGAAACCATAGATGAAATTGTCACAAATTTGACATTGGCTGTCATTCGTTACCATAAACAATATAACTAACTAACTAAACATCACACCATTTCTCCGAAGGGGTAGGCAGAGAGGATAGAACGCCCTCTTGGTCTTGGCATACTTCTCTTGCTTCCTCCTCATTCATATAACTTATTTATGAACAAAACACTAAAATTGAAAAATATTGTGAACATAAGTTCCGGCACTTAATTTTTCCATAAAATTTTTAATTTACTTATTTTCGATTAACTTTATTTTGACTTGCCAGCTTCTTAACTAATTTGATCTTCAGGTGAATGAAATGAATGTCAATTTGTATGGTGCATACCAAAGAAAATACCCACATCATCGTTGACATAAATTTAATTCCGCTCCCTATGTGAAGCATATTTATGAATTCCACAATATTTGCTTCATAGCTAAGCGGTCAGCTGCTAATACCCCCGTGTGCGTCTTCCTCCAAATTCTTATTTATTGGTATTTTTAAAAAGAAAACTAGAGGAGGGAAGTTTTACATTTTTTTAATGGAGGGACTTAAAATTTTCAAAAACGGATTATCTGAAAGGACGGATGAACATCATTGTTGTAAAATAATTGAAAACCGTCTTAATTTGAATAATCATCATCATCGAATGAATTTGAATAGACAGGTACTACTAAGTAAACCATAGAAAAAATAATATGTTGTGACTTGTGACAGATGATTGTGATTTTCTGGTTTTCAGTTTTCATTTTTCATAAATCGTTATGGCGGAAAGTCGATCAGATGATAGTTGCGAGGCTCCAAAAGATTTTCAAATATCGTCAATAGAAGGAAGTGAGAGCAGATTCAGTGTAACGCGTCGTAAATGTTATTTGTGTTTTCATTTTAGAAAGCTTTTTTACTGCAAACAATGCATAAGAAGTGGAGATTTCGTGTATTCAACATCCCATTTTTCTGAAAGGTAGTACCTTTGTGTTTACAAATAGCCGATACTTGTATACCTACAATCTGTTTATGCGCATATTATTTGCATAAATATTTTGAGTATTTTATGTTGTGAAATTCGCTTTATAAAATAACTCTTTATTTTTGATTTCTTCACTGCCAGTTATTTTATTCATAATTGCGTATTCATGTAACTTTTTTTGCCTAGCTTTAATAATCGATTTGATTTTAATCAAAATATGATTAATTATATTTTTATTTTTTTTTCTCTCGCGTTTTTTGTATATTAAAAACATGATGTAATAATTTAGATAACATGTGTATTATTATTTAATAAATGAATGTTTTTAATGTATTGTGACCTTCACATAGATTGAAAGTATTCATTATGTTGGTCACAATTTATTGCAACCATGTATGTGTAGATTCATACACTCTCACAGGCTCACGTTATAAGCAAGAGATATAAATGAAAATTATTTGTATTATTGGTATCATGGAGTAATGGTTAAGAAGCTGGACTATGAATATGGAGGTTCCGGGTTCAATTCCCAGTGAAATCACAAAAATCTAAAAGGATTTTTCTCAACCCTGGACCTTTGTTATTGGGCTTTTAGGCCTGTTTAAGCTTTAAAAAATTGAAATTATTATTTAAATGATAAGCATAAAAATGTCTGCCTTAAAACAGGGCCCAGATAACCAACATATCTGCATCGAAGTTGTGATGCGTATATGACGTTAATTGGTAAATCATCAAAGAGATTTACCAATTACTGTTCGTCACAATAGATCTACACAGGTCACAGTGACATCAGGAGCTCAATGCCCTGACCTCTGCTTAGAATAATAATACCAATTACAGTAATATCGTCATCGTGGTGGTAAAGAGAGCTAACCCACATACAATACGTGTGGGGCTTAGCTCTTTTCACCAACACAGCGATGATATTCACGTCACAACTGCGATACATATCGACGTAGACAAGTTGGCAATCTGGGCCTTGGTATTATCTAGTTAGGCATATTATACACAAGTATCCAAAGAAATCTATTGCGATTTTTTTTCAGCAGATACTCGTGTTGATTATTTGTGAAAAATATTGTCATCAATACACCATTATTACGAATAATAATATATGTGTATGATTTCTCCAGATATGCAGACAAACAGATGAGATGGATACAAACAAAAGCGAATATCAAGACGGTTGAGGAATCCTGCGAGGCGCTCCTCAACGAGCGCCTGCGGAAGGAGAACGTTCTCCAGAGCATCAATAGCTGCAAGGAGAATGTGGAACTCCTGAAGCTGGCCATCCAGCAGAAGAGGGACAACGTGAGGAAGAACAGGGAGAAGCTAGCATCACTCGGAGTCCACAACTCGTCGGTGGCGGCCAAGCTGCCCCGCTACAAGGAGAAGATAGAGAAAGTCTGCCGACACGTGCACAGCAAGAAGGCCACCATCGAGAGACACGGCAGCCATATTGAGCTGGAACAGGAGTCCCTTAAGGTGGTGAGGAGGCAGCGCCTCAAGCAGCTAGTGGATTATGTTTTTCCCATCAAGGAGATACCCAACTCTCAAAAGTAATTGCGTTTTTTAAAATGTAAAATAAAACATCAATTTGAATTAGCCACTGTTTTTGGTCAGTGGTGTCAAAATACCTACTATAAATTTCTTCCTAAGTAGTATAAATTTCTTCCTAAGTAGTATAAATTTCTTCCTAAGTAGTTTAAATTTCTTCCTAAGAAGTAGTATAAATTTCTTCCTAAGTAGTATAAATTTATTTAAAAAAAAAGTTTTAACATATCCCTACATCTTGAACACAGGGTATAAATAAAATTTTTATGCTGTTAGCTATGATCTTCGAACACAAACTCACTAGAAGGGGCGTTTCCATACATATTTTCTAAAAATATACGCTTCCTAGGATCAATTTCATAACACCACTTATTATCAAATTCCACCGTCTAAAGACTCCAGCACTTAGACCAATACACGAAACGTGTGACGTAGATGCCTATTGATGACGTAGTGGGTAACTAGACGCCTCAGACACGGTAGTATTTTTCAAGTATGGAATGACACTTCTCTGAAATTGTTCGAAGGCTATGATTGGTTAGGCTATGTTCTAAAATCCATTTTATATTGCGTGCTCATACAAAAGTATTATGGACGCCCGGAGACTTATTAGTAAGGAGACTTTATCAATTTTTTTTTTTTTTACCATTTAGCCTATACTAACAGTCATACAATCCAGCATTATCAATTTTTTCATAGCTTAATCTTCGATTTACTGTGCCTAAAATGCCATTTGAAAGGTGAAGAAACACTCCTTTTTAATTTTCAGTATGGGATTGGGGAGCGTGGGATGCACGGAACGGGCCCTGGCAGAAGCATCGCGCCCCACGGCGGGGGGACAGGCGCTGGCCACCCTGCAGATACTGTCTGCCCTGCTGCCGATAGATATAGGAGACTACAGCGCTTATTGTCACTGGGGTAAGACTACATAAGGATGTTTAGTATGGGATATACAAGGATGTTCGGAAAACCTATTATACATGGTGTAACAAAACTCGATGTACAAGCGGGAAACCAGTGAATCTACGTCATATTTTTAGTCGATTTTGTAGAATAATTTATTTTTATTTGACCCATGCTTTTCTAGAAAATTGAGTATGAAGAGATTTTTTTTTGTTGATAATTTTTTACAATTTGTTATAAAATATAATTTCTTAAGTCAAAAATTAATACTATCCATAAAGAAAACAAAATCCAAACCCGCATTTTAATAATGATTTGTGCAATTTTCCTTAATCTGTGGTACTAATGAAAGGTTTTATGAAAAGAAAAAAAATTTCAAGCTCAGATTCAAAAGTCATATTACACATTCGACTACAAACATGATGTAGATTCACCAGTTTTCGGGTTGTACTACGAGTTCTGTTACATCATGCATAAGGGGATACAGCGTAAGAATGTGCTACTTTTACTAGAAGCTTAAATCCAGCCAATAATTGTCACAAACAGTTGCTATAGGGATATCAAGGATGTTAAAAAACCTATTGTACAAAAGGGTACTACAAACATATATAGTACTTGTGACCACTTTTACTAGAAGCTGGTCCCCAACCAATCACACTATTTTTAAAGTATTGTCACTACGGTTGCTATAGGAACATATCATCGTGTGCTCTTCTAGTTTTTATATTGGAAATGCTCTTAGCTCTATTTTTTTCACTTCTAGCATCCTTGGGGACAGAGTTAAAAAAAATTGTAAGTCGTTAATTCGACATTGACCTTGAAGAATGAAAGTAATCGGCCATTTTGCTGATAAGATCAAAAATTTATGATAACGAGTTTGTTTTACGACATAATGACATGTTGAAGCTGAGGATTCATAATTTTCATAGTACAAAGTATGATTTTGGTTAGATAAGGAATAAATTAAATTAATATTGAACATATTCGAAGCTCAAACATTGTTGCTATTCATTTAAAATAATAAGCACTTTATTTATTTTGAAAAGAGATTTATTTTATTTATTGCAATATGATTTACTCTGATGTCTATTACAATGTTGAAACGTGTATTTAGGCGCAATCAAATAATATAGTAACAGAAGAAAAAGATTTTTTAACTTCCCTCTCTCGAATCCATGCCTCATGGCTGATTATGGGTGGTGATTCAGGCATGGTTCACTTGTGGACGTCTACCTCTATCTAGGATAATCTTGTGCTGGTAGCAGGCACTGATAGTTCGTAAACAGTTCATCTGTAATAAATCTTAATTATGCGCTGTATAAATGTATAACCTAAAATTTTACTCGAATTAAACAATATTTTATATTGCACGACAGTTCGGCTAATTACTCCAGTATGGTACATACAACAGTCAACAACCAAGAAAGAAATAATTAATACCTCTATCTCTATATGCTTTTATGCAATGTGTTTTAATGCAAAGTAAAATTGTTCTACTTTGACACGGCAGCTTGAAGCTGATTTCCAAACTTTTCTGTTAGTAAAATTACCCGAGTGTGCTGTTTTTTGTTTGCAGTGGCTGCCCACAAGTGCCTGGTGAACAAGCAGACCCCCGGGGGCGAGCCGGTGGCCCCCGAGCCAGTGAAACAGAACCCCGCCTACCGGATTAGCGCAGCTCTCGCGTACAGCGCACAGCTGCTGCAAATTATGGCATTCTATCTTGACGTCAGACTGCCGTATAATATCTCCTATAGATAAGTTCTTTAAATTAAATACCGTGTTATAGTATTTCCAAGCGTTTATTTTAGACAGTTGCCTATAAAGTTCCGTAATATTACAGGCAACCATAGGTAAGTTCTGTTCTTGAATCGTCATTGCAGCCGTTCAAGTTGATTTTTTCTGCTTTTGGTGATTTAGTTCTTTAACACAGAATCAGAAATGAACATATTTTGTAGCTCCTGCATAGTGGTTATTTCTTTTGCATTCATTGAATAAAGATGTTAAAGCGCTTTGTAATATAAACTCTGCTTAGGTTTGGTATTTTTATAAACTACAAAATGTGAGCCTGTGCAGCTGTGAGTTGGAGGAGCGTCGCAGCAGCGATGTATGTGTTTTGGTCATCATTATGATTTTTAATTACAGTGACCTGTGCAGCTGTGAGTTGGAGGAGCGTCGCTTCAAGCGGCGAGTGTGGCGCCTGCAGGGCTGTGCCGCGGCGGTGGCGGTGGGCGCGGGGCTGGGGGCCACGGGCTCCGCCCCCGCCGCTGTGGAGCCCCCCCTGCACGTGCTGCTCAGGGCCTGCCCCCTGCAGCTCAACAGGTAATGGAATCTGTGATTTAGCTTGGCATTATAGTATAGTCTGTAGGTTTTATTAGGAAAGTAAAAACAGTCATATACATTAAATAAGTTTAAGCGTGGACCTGAATAATATCGACGGTGGAAAGGAAAATGATACCAAAGGACATAATAATATTATGTCGCTTAGTCACTTTTTCCTTTCCACCGTCAATATGTTCTACAGGCATAGAATTTGATTTCAAATTTTATGCATAAAAAATATAAATCATAACACCGATCACTTTTAAAAAAAAAAAATTCCTCCGGTGTGTCACGTATCAATTTAGTTAATATATAGTATTAAAACAATTTTAGAACCGCTATTGGTCCAAGCAGAAGAAATAGATTTCTCATATTTTGTTTGCAGTATCCATTGCGAGGATATCTACCAGCGCCACGGCCAACCGCAGTGGCTGGAGCGAGAGTGGTGGGGCTGGGGCGGGGGCGCGGAGGCGGGGGTGGGCTCGGACGAAGAGGAGGAGCCCCCGGAGCACCTGCAGTGGGACTGGGAGACGGTGAGTACACTCCATCGCGCTATCTACCAGTCCGCGCCCACTTGTCTTTTTCTAGAAGAGTGTCTTCTCGAACACGTCTTCTGGAATGTTCTGCATAAACTAATTCGGGCTTTTCCAGGAGAGTCTGCGTTTTACTAGAATATTCCATCTAGTGTCTTTTTACAATTTGACATCTCAACAGAGAGGAAAAGTTTGGAAGTATGGATATTTAGCCGTTTACAGGGATTATGACCTGTCATTGGCTGGGTTAAGTAAAATTCTTCATGCTTTCATGTCTTATTAGCTACGTCTAATGAGAAATTAACCCATTATCCTGGCCTGGAGGCAGTTTGTGGATTCCATATTCTCCACATAGGGAGCGGATATGGTATGATGATGATGATGGCATGACTCCGGAGAACTTAGAAACTGTTTTTATATTTTGGTTTTATGTATTATTACTTATTACAATAAATAATTTAGATAATCATGTCTCAGCAAGTGACATATATGTATCACCAGAGAACGTTAAGGGGTTAATGAATCATTCTGTATTTCAGGTGTGCGAAACTAACCAGGCGAATATTCGCACTCCCGCCATCAACCTGGTCTCTGCCCCCATGGCCCCGGGGCTGGTCACCAGCGCGGCCGCCTCCTTCATGTCCATGTGGAGGGGCTGGACCACCAAGTAACCCATCTGTGGGCGAACCAACATCATAGTCGGTCTAGTGTGATCAATCCAACTGGAAACTGGATATGTTCTACGCGCACAATTTGAATTTAAATTATATGCTTAGAACATATCGACTGTAGAAAGGAAAAAGTTACTAGGTGACATGATATTACTATTTCGCTTGGTATCATTTTCCCTTGCACACATCATGTCGCTTAGTAAATTTTTCCTTTCAACTGTCAATATTCTGAACTTAATTTAGGTTGAAAGTCATGGTCGTGAAGTCGATCTTAGCTGGAGCCTGGCTCATTTCACGGTTGTCTTTGAGCCTTAGATTCTTTTCACAATTAAGACTTGTTCTTATAACCACGCATCTATGAACATGTGTGCTTACTATTTTGAAACTAAGAAGGGACCGAATTCAAATACAAATAAAGTTTTTCCGGGTCACCGTGCCTTGTACTTAGGCTTTTTGTTGCTGACAGTACATTGCAGTGTCCATCATCTAGACCAGTAATGTCCAACCGATAATTCGCGGGCGCCTGGTAGCTCGTGACCTATATTTTAGGCGCCCGCAAACAAAATGATGGACATAAGAATACGTTTACATTGTTATTTTTGACATTTGAAAAGACATGTCTGACTGATAGTTTGGCGGGTGAATTTCCCTCCAAGGATTATTTTGCAGCCAAGTATGTAAAATCCAGAATCAGGAAAGTTATTTCGCCTTTAGTCTATGCTTTAGAAGATCTGGATGGAAAATTTGTGGGAAACTACCACGTTAGTCTATAAGTTTCATCATTATTTGGTTCTATAAGTTTTATTAAAACCATACAGAAAATACAGATGAAACTACAGTCACAAGAGGAACCACTTTAGTTGAAAAACCCATTGTTGTCGATTCTAAAGATGAAGTTGATCCACCAATATCCAATGGAAAAAATACATACATGAGCATTGATTTGAATAGTGAACAATCAGAAAGTGATGATGAGACTAAAAATAAAACGACACAAACAGAGTTCAAACATTTAACATAGTCGGAGCTCAAAATGCGTTTATGACATTATTACTGATAAACTTGACTTAGCTTGTATCACAAACACAAACCTAACAATATACAAAGCCTCAAAGATCTACAAATACTTATTATGTGTGTTTTCTATGTTTTCTATCAATTGTGAATTTTATCTGACATGTTTGTATTGCAGGTTGTGTAATTAGTGATTTTTTTGTTGAAAGTTTTGTATGTTAACATGGGCGACGAACCAGGGCCGTCAAAGAAGAATAATACCTATCTTTTTAATAGCGAATAGGAGCAGTTAAGATTTAAGTTAAACTAGGAGGTGCCCGCGAAGATTGCAATGGGTTCGAACTAGCCCTTGGTGCAAATTCGGTCGGACACCACTGATCTAGACTGTGTCCCACACATCGAACACATCAGCTCACACACTAGTCCAGATGATGGACACTGCAATGCGCTCCGAGGCATAGCAACAAAATGTCTAAGTACTACTACTGCAAAAAAGTGTCTAAAAAGAAAAAATATTTTTTGTCCCTAGCTAAAAGACACCATAGCTTATTTCACCTTATGTAAAATCATGTTCTTAAAATCAGGGATCATTAAGTAAAAACATAGTATATTTAAAATTACTATTCATATCTTAGAGTAATGACGCGCAGGCTATAGAGGGGCCCTAACGGTCAAAAACCATTATATGATTGTCAAACACGAAGTTGGCTATAGTTTGCAGCAAAACAAATGCCAATGTTTTACAAATGCCTAATGCGGCCTTGGCATATCGACAGTAATCAACTGTCACTATCAACAGTAAACATACTTTAATTTACAAATTGATCACCTAAATTAAGAAAAACTGGTAAATAATGTAAATATGTTGATAAAAGGAAAGTTTTTATACAAATAATACCCATGTTAGGACAATAAATGCCAAATCAATGTAAATCAAAATAATTATTTATCGAAATCAATTACCTGTGAAATGTGACTCTTTTAACACCTTTTACACTCTTACTGCTACAACCAAGCATACTACAATTCACCATTGCCGTTTTTGATGATTAAAATCAGGAAGTATCCACGTTATTTACTAGCAAAGCGACGAAAGTGACCGTTACGCGTCTGTTGTCAAACAAATAATAATGGCCGCCAGCAGAGTGAAGTTGTCGCAACCAAAAATTTGCAACGCTTCCGCTCTATGGGAAACGGCGAAAGGGCCTCTCTATAGCCTGTGCGTCATTACTCTAAGATTCATATATATTTTTATTGGTGAATTCGTAGCTCCTTGAATGCACATAAAAGACAATACTTATGCATATAATAAAAAGTAGTAGGTAGAATTCAACACACCTTCATTGTCATTGCATTTCTCTGTCTAATAATAGTCCTTTCTGGCAAATTGCCTAGTTCTCTTAAGTTTTAATTTTTATTTGTCAGAATGAAGAATCATATTTATATTTAAAATGTATTGTCAATTTTGAAACTTTGTACCTATCTATGTATGTATTTTATTTCACATACAATTATTATATATAATATTTTTATGTATTGTTACGGGTTTAAAATTGAATGTGATAGAAATTTTAATTATGTAAATTAGAATTATGAGAGTTCCAAATTATTGTAAACGTTTTTTTTTTAAATGAAACCTATCGATTAACAATAATCCAAGAAATAAAAATTATATATATTTTAAAGCGGTAAATAAATGCCAATAGACTTCGTTTTTATTTGTGTGCCTATTTTATTTTATTTCTTTAAAAGAATAAGAAAAAACAGTTCCATTTCATTATTATTATTATTTATGCGATGTGTTGTTTCATTATAACTTGCAACATTAAACACAATAATTTTTAATAATGAATCCAACAAACATACTAATACATAACAAACATACTACTACCTTATATGGGGAGTAAAAAAAAAAATACAGTTTCTTGTGCAGTTTCTTATTCAGAAAACTATACATTCTGACAATGAATACGCTAAATATGTATATTTTTTTAAGTGCGATCAAAAGTTATTATTGTATGTTTGCACACAGAGAATTGTTAATATAGCTAATAATGTAAACATGTTATTTGTTTTTTACATTTTTAAAAGCATTCAATATATCTATATCTACTTAAACGTTTACATAAAAAACATTAACTGTCAGGTCAGCTAAATGTCTGTAAAAATATTCCGTACAGTTTTCGCTTTATACGGGGACAGTTTGCAAACTGCACATGAAACTGTACAGTTTTCTGTCCCATATAAAAGTGCGTTTAACCAAAAAAAAAATTAAAATATAATAAACATTATTGTGTTTAGTTATTTCCCCTCAATTTTAGATTCAACTTAATATCATTTATGATTTGTTTTTTTGAAATCTGATAGGCACAGTTACGTAGTATTATGTCATATTATGTTTTTCATGTTTTAATAATTTTAGGAACTTAAAGAATGTGATACGTTTTGTTGTTTATTGTTAGATTGTTATTGTTTGATTTCATTTATGGCAACATTATTGAAAAATATTGAAGTGTATTTGAAATTTTTCCTTACGTGTAATTGATGTATTTTTTTGTACTTGGTCAAGATTTCAAAAATGGATTCACGCATCTTTCATGTAGTTTCTTGTGTGCCTTAATACATTTTTATAATGTATCGTGTTTGAATTTATGTTAGTCACCGCATTTTTGAAAAAAATCATGTATATGTCTATTATAACCTAAGTTGTATGAATGCAAGTTATTATTGTAACATAAGGAAAATAAAAAAATGTTACCTGGTGTGGATATTCGCTAATAAGCGGAATGGGGAATGTTGTAATACGACAAGTGGCCACTTAACCCAGTCAATGACAGGTCATAAGCCCTGTAAACGCTTAAATATATACATATTCCCCGACATGAAAAAATTCCACTTTATCCAGATATAAAAATCAATATACACCTACTCCCGTCACGGAAAAAATCCAGAAGTATTTGAACACACTCAAAATGTTACATACATTACAATACTTTGAATTTTTGTGTGCTTGAAAAGTATAGGTATGTTTAAGAAACGTTTGTTATATAGATTTCAATCCTATTTGAATTTGAAATAATTACTAACTCAGTTTTGCACACAGAATTATTTTCATCAGATAATGTCGTCAGAAGGCCATATCGTCCAAATACATATTCAACGTCTGTGACATTTATAAAAAATATCAAGATGTTTAATTTTTTACATTCTAAATACCTAGCCGTTTTTTAATTTAAAAAAAATTGTTTCAAGTGTCCGTATTTTTGTTGGAAGAAAAAATAGTATGCCTAACTGTTCAACAACTCGTAAGCCGAAAATTTGCAAAAATGTTTCATTTTCAATTTTAAAAATATTACTGTTTTAGGTTGGAGTTATGATTTAAATATTGAGGTACACAATAAGCTTAAAATAGCAACATAAAAAAAAAGTTTTAACAGATTTATGTTTGTCAAATTAATAATGGTCGTTTACTTTGCCAGTGTGAAATTAATATTTAAAATTACTTATTTTTTATCACAATGGTAGTATTGTTTTTTGAAAACTACACCATTGATCTCCTTTCTGTAGTTTGTAAGATTTCAACAACGTAAGAAATAATATCGTCTCGACATTGAAAATTTTTATTGACATAAGTTTTCTTAATTTTATTCAATGATTATTGGATTTGATGCTGTGAAATTTTAATCTGTATTATAAAGATGTATAAGGTAGTGATTATAAATAAAATAAATTCCATATTTTTACATTCTTATTAAGTGTTTCATTTAATTTCATCATTCCATATGCACTTCTCATCTTATGGAGCTAAAAATAAATTTCTCTGAGCAGTTTGTAGCCATTTGATTTTAAAACAATATAATTATTGTCCTATCCAAGATCGAAAAAAGTGGAATTTCAAAGTCAATGTGGAATGTCAAAAACATTGTCAAAGAGGCTAAAGCCCTTCATGGGCTATATGTTATATGGCCATCTGAAATAAGTAGGTAAGTATGATTATGCGATAGTTTTATATGAAGGGTTAGAGCCTTTTCACATATCCCGGTTGCCGGGTAGTCGGCGCCGGGTACCCGGTGTCAAATCGAGCTTTCACATTTCCCGGTTGATGCCGGCAGTATCGGCTAGAGAGCCGACAAGAGTACAGTCTCGTTACTTCAAACATGGACCGTGAACAAATAATTGCAATTAATGACAATTTAATTTTTAGTTTAATTTCTCAGCGCAAGTTTTGTCCCATAAAACTGGCTTCGCTTCCACCAAAGTTATCAATAGTTCGATATCTATCTCCATTTTATAGTTTAGAAGTAGGTTTGTAGATTCCTAGTACGTATAATTAAGCGTGCGATGGAACTACGCACGCGCGTGCGCTCGCGCAGACTGTACCTGGGCGCACAGATCACAGATTGCACAGATTATATAGAAACAAGTTTCCTGGGCGACTGACCGGCCGGCGCGTCTGAAAGCTAGTTGCGTGTTCCATACACCACTGTCAGGTCGGCCACCGGCTAACCGATGCCCGGCGACCGGACGCACAGTGGTAGATCCGGCGCGCACCCGGCGACCGCCTGCCGGATAAAATACGCCGGTACATGTGAAAGCTACGTACCATGCCCATACACTTCACCACCGGGTACCCGGCGCCGACTACCCGGCAACCGGGATATGTGAAAAGGCTCTTATACTATACTCTATTCGCTAATTCAAGGCCAGTGGACACACGGGTATTGGAATACAGACAACAAAATGCCATCATAAAGTCATTTTGTCAAAAAATGGAATTTCACGATTTGCATATTAAGGTATCGATATGGTAACATAAATAAATATGGTAGTTTTGCTAGAAGCCAGTAAATCCAAACACAGATTATAATATACTAGAATCCAGCACTGTTTTTTAAGTATTGTCGTAATAATTCGTAACGGTTGCTATAGGAACATAGCATACCTCTTTAAATTTTTATACGGGAAATGTTCTTAGGGTTTTTCCTAGCACTTCTATCTTTGATCACTAACGAAAAAGTACAAACATTTAAAAAAATGTTATTTCTTTAGTAATTAAGTACTTTTAAAAAAAATGTTGATGACAACACTTTCATTCTTATCTATTTTTTAATTTTATTACCGCGCATGCGTTTTTGCGCACACGGTTTGTTTCGTTTTTTACTTTATTACGCTGCCTTTGATTTTAATAAAATTGACCAATGAAAATATCAGAAAATCGCATTGGCCAATAAAAACGATGTTAATTTTGTGAATGAGTGCGGAATATTCCTAGAATCAGTCGAACGAACATAATATTTTATTTTTATTCGCCATTGACGGCTGTTCTCCGTTTCGATTTTTATTTGTCGTTTTCGGTTTTATCTCGTGTATATTATGCACGTATATGTATGAATTATTTATTTAGGTTAGGTCGCCGTAATAGTTTAGTCGAATTCGCGTATAATCTATTTTTTATCTAACGAAGGCTGTGTTCGAGTGTATAGCGCCTCAGAATTTGAAATATATTTTTGTAATTAGTGCACGGTTCCTTTCCTGGCGGTGTTCGACTATTATTATCTCGATGTGTCAAATTGCCACAGAGTCTTTCGCGAGAAATCACGCGTAGTAGTATTCCTTCTTGACTTTTAAGATGTGTAGATAGTGAACGATATCTTTCGGACTCGCGGAAACGGGTCGGTGCCAGGATGGGGTATGTTTAGACAAACCCATTACGGAGAAGTTCAACGAACAGGGGTCCGGTAATGGGCTCAAGTACGGAGTGGCGTCCATGCAGGGATGGCGCGTCGAGATGGAGGACACGCACGTCGCCAAGACGGGGCTGGGGGACCTGCCCGAGTGGTCGTTCTTCGCGGTGCGATCCTGCAGACGGAGGAGTTCCGGCAGCGCCAGGTCGCCAAGGGGATCCACGCCGGCTTCCTGCGCTTCGACGAGGAGATGCGCGAGCTGGCCGAGGTGGCGCGGGGGTCGTCCGGCTCCACGGCCGTGTGCGCCTTCGTGTCGCCGGACAAGGTGTACCTCGCCAACTGCGGGGACTCGCGCGCCGTGATCTGCCGCGGCGGGGCGCCCGCCATGTGCACGCGGGACCACAAGCCCGTGCTGCCCGAGGAGCGGGAGCGCATCCTGCGCGCCGGGGGCTCCGTCATGATCAGCCGCGTGAACGGCAGCCTGGCCGTGAGCCGCGCGCTGGGCGACTACGCCTACAAGAGCGTGAAGACCATGGGCCCGTGCCAGCAGCTGGTGTCCCCCGAGCCGGAGCTGCTGGTGTGGGACAGGGACGCCGCGCGGGACGAGTTCCTGGTGCTGGCCTGCGACGGGGTGTGGGACGTCATGTGTAACGAGGATGTGTGCTCCTACGTGCGGGCGCTGCTCAAGATCACCGACAACCTGCAGGATGTTGCCAACAGGCTCATTGACACCTGCCTAGCCAAGGTATATTATTTGTGTATTTAGTATAAGTAGGTATTTACTTGTCCTACAACAAAATTAATAGCAATTCTGTGGGCTCTCATAATATAGGCACCAGCATACATACACATAAGTGCATACGTTGTAGAGAGCTCACTTTACACACTTGGCATAAGACATTTGGCATATTGTTTTAAAATAATCTAGTTTTGAAAATTCATGTACAAATACAAAGTAATACAATACTTCGTAGGCCCAATAATTTGCCCATGAAGTATCCAATGAATTTTTTGAGTGAATTAAAAATTTACAAAATATTTCATATACCTTACAATTGACACAATTTGTGTCTTAGATCAATATTGTAGAGTAAGTCGATTATTAGCCTTGGTGAAAGATGGAGATTCCTAATTTTGCTTTTAATGGCCTCATATTATTATATTGTTTACTGCATATCTAATAGGACTAAATTAGTCTTCTTCCTCTTCTATTTTAGCAGTCTCCGTAACTTAATTAAATCGCTAGACTCGCCACACAAAGGTTCGATTCCTGATCTCTTTCTGGCCGGTTGTGGTTAAAATAAATGAATAAATACCGGTCTCAGATTCCGGTAAACAAGACCTCTTTGATGGCATCACTTTTGTTGTATTGTGTGTTTTTTAAAATAAAAACTAGGAACATTTGTACTTTTTATCTGAATCTTAAGTATATAAGTTTATTTATTGATTTGAATCTATAATTTAACATTTTGCTGATACAGAAAAGGTATTTATTTATTTTAAAATATTACAATATGGTTACATAAATTTGTCTCCTTTTTACAATTATTTTTTTATTTATTTTAATTTACGCTTTCAGTTATATGAATTTTTAGCATTTTCTTTTTCAAATGCTTATGTCATAAAATATAGCTATAATTTTCAAAAGTATAATTGTAAAAATAAATGAAACCTTTATCTTATACATTTATTTTACTTGTATATTTGTAAAAATACCGTCAATTCGATATACATATTTGTTAGACCTAGCGCAAGTACGGCTTCCTTGTGGCACTGTTTAGCATTAAGTACTTAACGCTTTCACTTTATGAGTTTGAAGAATGTAAACTTTTCAAATCCGTACAAAGTATATGCAGTCGGCGCCACCAAAGCCTATACAATAGAAAATAACAGGTTTGTTGAAATCTTCAAATGTGATTTGACCAATTGTCTCTTTTAAACCTGATGGCGGACTACAGTGCTTCTTTTCATGACAATGTGCGACTCCTCAAGTCCAAATGATATTTTACTCGCAACTCACAACCCCCTATTTATGCAAACAAACATTGAAACAGGTATTCCCATATGTATAAAAAAATATGTAAGTATAAGGCTACATTAAAATGCGTATAATTTTTCCCCACGCTAATTTTCTTCTTCAGGATTAAGATTAATCCTAACTAAGGTAAACGTCCGTAATACTGACCGTGTCCGTATTACTGATCTATTTCAACAAAAACAAAGAAAATAAGTAGAAGCAAAAAAAAAACATATTTATGAATATTGGCAAAAATAGAGCACAGCATCTGTTAACTGTTCACACTTGTTCTGTAGTTGACATTTGATTTTTTTCTATTTAAAAAATCAGTTGGAGTTTGGACACCCGGCGACTAACAGCAGCACACAGCAAATCCTTACGAAGGAAGCCTAATTTTCATTGTCGCATCAAATTCTTATATCAACTATCAGCAAAATTTAAAGATGACAAATTGAAAAAAAATTAAGAAAAATTGGAAAGAAAAATATAAAAAGAGGAGGAGGAAAAAATGTGGTGCTTGAAAAGAAACAGAAGGCGGCCTCCGTAGAGTAATGGTTAAGACGCTGGACTCTCGATACGCAGATTCCGGGTTTGATTCCCGATGAGAACACAAATAATGCTAAATGTTAGAGGGAATTTACTGTATCCCTGATATACCAATATTACGCCGTTCATCTTCTGATAAGTAGTAAAAATTATTTTACTATATTTTTAGTTGCTTCTATGATTATCGATTGATATTTTTCTTTTGTGTTGCTTCGATTTATTATTAAATATATTGAATAAATAAATCGAAATCTTATATTTCACTACCGGTCAGTAATAGGATCACCATAATATGTCAGTATTAGAGTAAAATCCATTTTCGGTATGTCAGTAATGAAGACAAAATCTGGATATGTTTAATATTTTTTATTTATTTAAATCGCTTGACTTTTGAAACTTATTTTTTACCGTATTGAAGTAAATTCATTTACTTTAGAAATAAACAAAATTCTAATGTTTCAACTACCAAATATTTAAAAACAAAAAATAAATAAAAATGTCTGCCAGATTAAGACACGAAATAGGTCAGTATTATAGCCGTTTACCTTATTGTTTTAAAAAAATTGGTACATCAATCTCTCAAGTAATATTGCTAGGTCGCAAGTGTCATAAATAAAGACCTCGCTGAAAAGTTAGTTAGTTCAGGTTTTCATATACATAGGTATATGTTGATACGCCGTAGTTAAGAAGATATCAGCAATAATGCACTTGTTTTGGTTTTGTCTCATACATTAGAAGATATCCCCATCCTTATCAGCTAATTGCCTTTGCTTTGTCGTGATAATATGACAGGCGGTGAGGTCACTTTTAGTTGTGTCTATTCTTGCAGTACTCAGTAGATATTTATTTTATTTTAAACTATTTTTAGGGCCGGTTTTTAAACATCCGTTCGTAATGTTTGATATACTAATCGCATAATATTTGGTACAAAATGTATGTAATATTACCTGATTACTGATGAATCAAACGTTACCAACGGATGTTTATAAAATCTGCCACTATATCTCTTCCAAGCGTTTATTTTACTTTTGACAGATGGGCGCCTATAAAGTTACGTTATTATTGACAGGCAACCATAGACCGAAAAATGCAATACTTCATGTTTTTTTCTTTACAATAGTGAAGCACAAACATGTTCTTTAGCTCCGGTATTTATCGATATCGATGTTTATTGAGCCTACTTATGCAACGAGGATTATTCAAGTTGATTTTTTTTCATGAAAAAATATAAAATGTGATTTAAATCAAAACCTATTTGTTTTTTTTTCTTTGTTTGTCGCGACACAGAATTTCTCAATTTACATTACGACAATAAAATAGTCCTATGCATATTTGGGTTTTCTGTAGCTCCTGCACCCGATGACAAACTCCAATTAAGGGGTTTATCAGGACTGTATTTAAAGTTTCTTTTGTAAAGAAATTATGTATTTTTTGTAATATTTTTTATTGAATAAAGACTTAAAAAAAAAAAATTATGACAGCGCTTTCGTAATATAAACTCTGCTTTAAACGTCTGGGTATGTTTATAAGTTGAGCAAAAATAAAATATAAATGTGTTAAATTGATTAAAACCTCTTCATAAATAAAGTCGATTTTTATGAGAAATCGATTCGGTAACGCATTAGGACTTCCCTAAATGACACATGATCGATCTGTCCAAAGCCAAATAAACGCTTGGAAAAGGTATAGTCTTAGTTCCTCTAATTGACTAAGACTCATTGGCAAGCATACCGAGCTTTCTAAAAACAGAATTGCTTATCCCTTAAAGAAATGCTGTAAAAAGTTCATTTGTGGTGCTACCTTAGCAAAAATCTCTTAATGATATAAGGTGCTGAAAATTTTGTTTTTGTTGATATTGGATTATTTTATACTAAGTAGATGTTAAAGTATATTGAAGGCAATGTTTTGGCACTGTCACGGATATATTAAAGGAATAATTCCAGACCTTTCAGATTTATAACAAATTATTGGCAAGCAATGTGAGCTCTGGAAAAAAATATTTTCCACTATAATAACTATTACTTAAAAAAATATTTGAAGAGTTCACAAATTAAAAGTACTGTAGAATAGTGTAAAATAACAATTGTCAGGAATGTTTTTGATTAGAATCCGTCTGTTGAATATTCCAGGGGAGCTACGACAACATGACCCTGGTGCTGGTGACGTTCCCGGGGGCGCCGAAGCCCAGCGCCGAGAGCCAGCGAGCTGACGGGCTGCTGGAGGCCGCCATTCAGCGCAGGATCACAGGTTGCTATAACGCTCTGCCCACCATATTCACGAGGCGCCGCTCCAAGGCCAAGGGCGATATTTAGCCCCCGATTCCTACTCTCCTACTCATTATCAACCAGACACATTCTGGATAAGTGGCAATAAAATATACCTCATTTATGACACGTAAAGCATCGAGGAAATTTTAATGATTGACGCCTTATGCGCGTCATAAGTGCAGTATATTTTACCAACTTTATTCAGAATGTTTAGAGCCTCTTTTTAGAATAATGACATTATGAAATAATAGTTTGTTAAACGTTTCTTACTACCATAGCAGTTCAATCCACCTACATTTTAAAATGTGTAGTGCCATTTGTATTTGCCATTTTTTTAACAATTTTTGAGCAATAAATATATGGCACGTAATTAAAAATTGCGATTAACCTGTTATTCCACGGGGGGTTCAATTTTTACTATTGAGAAAAAACAGATTTTTTTTTGCCTTTAGGATACAGGTTATGTATTTGTTGGTCGTTGTGCCGTATACATAGCTGTTTTGTTGCCCATGGCTTGGAACACACTGCAGTGTCTGGGCTGATAATTATTTTGGCAATAAATTAGTACCTAATAATTTTTCATTTATGTCATTTAATCAGAAAACAGCAGGGTCTTTTCATCACTTTTTTGTTTTCATCAATATTCATCCTAAATGCTGGAATTTATATTTTAGTAGGATCACTCAACAAACCCCATTTAGTAGAATTTATTCCAGTGTGCTTTATTCATATTTTCCTCAGTTATTAGACACAAACCTGATTCTTCAGTGTTTGACTTTTATATTAACAGACTTCGGCGAATTTGTTGAAAATGCAACAATAACTATGTTTCAATATTGTGCCTTTTTGTGCCAGTTTGAAATGAATCTCGAAAGTAATAAGAAATTCATTTAAGAAAATCTTAAACAGTTTTTTAATTTGAAAGAAATCTATGCAATCTTATGATATTTGCGCATATTTCAAATTGTAAATACTATTTTCAATAAAACCTAAGCCAATAATGTTTGAAAATAGGAGTCAAGTCATGGCAGAGTGGGGATTCAAACCGGGGATCTTTGAACTAAAAAACCGCAACCTACCGCCACCACCCGTTCAATGCTGACACCTAGATAAATGTTAGCTTTATATTAAATATGCGAATTAATATGGTGAATTCTTCCATACCGTATATCCTTTTTATGTAAGAAAGATATAATTTTATGGTATACATTTTTGTATCCACTTGCATATTATGGAAATCGTACATTCTACGCTAAAAAAAGGTTTAACTTTGATGTAAAAAATATCACATTAGTAATCCCATCTTATTCTAATTCGGTTTTCTTTCCATCATATTTTAATGCATATTATGTATCCAAATGACATGTTCTAAAATGGTAGTTTTTCCTTTTCCATATTATAATCGCCATACTACTTATAAGGGCTCTCGCAACGACTACTATTCTAATATTGTGTATATTTCTGTAATATACGATTGCGAAATACAATCTTACACGGGCAAGTGAAGTAACGTATTAACAGTTTGTGGTTTCCTTTGTAATTAGTAAAATATTTCAACTTTATAAACCACAAAATCACATTGTAATTCACCTATCGTCAACTGTTCTCATTGTTTCCGGAACAATGAAATGGTAATTGGAAACTGCTACAATTGAGTGTACTAATTTTACTTAAATGGTCTGTTGCATACTTTTGGGTACATATATATTTATATCTTAAAATTGTATAAAAAATATACAATGTGATTTTAAAATACAGTGCCTAATATTCTCGCGGAAGATAATAATGGGGTTCTTCCAGATAACATGAATAATTCTTATAAACGTTATAAATATTTAAAGTATATTTTTAAAATTCCAATGATATAAAACACAATGATCAAAAATGTTGTTTTCATTAATAAATTTTATGTTTTAAAAACACGAAATTACGAGTGACTTTTATTATTGGCTAATGACGTCATACCCGTCTATTATAAAAGGCGGGAAATTCATTACGAAGTCAGCGCCCATATTGATGTGACGTCACACCGCATGCGCGCCAAATGGAGGATTTTGCGAGCTATTTGAAAAAGCGCTATTTCAAACCGCGCTAGAAAATTCATATGACATCGTAAAAATTTTAAAAAAATTCTCTTGATATTGTAATTTTTCAATCAATTTTTTTAAGTAAAAATAAAAAAAATCGGAAAGAACCCCATTATAATTAGTAGCATAATTACAGATGGTTATTAGTTAAGCGCATGTTACAAGTTAAAAATAATGATTCGGTCATTACTAGATAAAAAGATGTTTGAAAAGTTGGTCGGACAATCTATACTTTTCAACGTGATATTCTCACGCTTTTTTCCAAATAGCTATTAACATATTTTAATTTCCCACCCATTTCCTGACAAATCAACACAGACCATCATGAAATTAGGTACATGAAGTTTTAAATAAATAAATTAGGGTCCCTCCATACAAATTAAGCCCGCTATATATGGGACAGTTTACTACACAGTTTTCTGTGCAGTCTGAAAACGGTCCCGTATAAAAAGCTAAAACTGCATGAAAAACTGTGTGCTAGTGTCAGATTTAAGCTGACATGACATCAATGTTTTTTATGTAAACGTTTAAGTAGACATTGGTTTATTGTATGCTTTTAATACTTTAAAAAACAATAACATATTTACATTATTAGCTAAATATACAATTTCCTGAGAGCAAACATACGATAATAACTTACAATCGCGTTTCAAAAATACACATATTTAGCGTGTCTTTTGACAGAAGTTTGACAGACTGCACAGTTTTCTGAACAAGAAACTGTGTAGTTTTTTCTGAACAAGAAACTGTCCCATATAAAGCGGGCTTTAAGAGAAAACCGAGTGTGATGATGATATCGACACCGGTTTGATAAAATAAGACTATCAGAATTTTCCAAAAACTGCCAAAAAATCACATGGGCGAGGGTCTAACTGAAATAGAGAGGTGAAAAAAGTGTTTTTTGTAGTTATATATTAATGCTCTTTTTAATATAAAACAACATGAAATTTGAATTTTTAAAAACTCGTTATTCAAATTTTTCAAAATGTTAAGACAACCCTTGTATGCTTGTAAACTAATGGAGTTAGTTTAAAATTGAGAACAGATTTAATCAAAGTAAAGGTTAAATCTTAAAATAAAATATATGAATAATCTTTAATTCCTAAAATTTACCAAAAATGATAAATATAAACTTGTAGTCAATTATAATAATATTAAAAAATCCTATACATTTTGTTATATTGGAGTTGTTTACACAAATACCAAATAATATGCTCCATGTGCAAGTTTTTAAGTCTATTGACTTATTTCACAAGTGCCGGGATAAATAATGTTAATTCATCTAGTGAAGTTTATTCCTTGCTCCAAATAAAATACAACATTTTCGTGAATTGAGCAATATAATATGTATTATTCATTCTATTATGTTTATAAATGATTTACGAAATGCGCTGTTTCATTTTTGAAAATATATTAATGATTTATGAATTAGTTTGAAGATCAGTGCAGAAAATCAATTCAGTGATGGCTATGTCATATTCTAGTTATCATCGTTAGCTATTTTCTGTAAATATATTTTAAAAAAATTAAATAGTGCGGTGGGTAAAAAGTTAACCAATAAATGATGTGTGTACTAAGTGAGTAATTTACTACTATTGCTACTACCACTCTCCCTTATCCGCACCCAATGGTGCATAGGGCACTGCATTATACACCAATTGCAAAGAATCTTGATAATTTGTTTCATGAAGGCAAGGTGCTCAAGGGAAAGGTATCATTATATCATATATCATTATATATTATATGAAATATTTTTATATGAAAATCACATTCAAATAAATATTTCAAATTGACCCTCATGGGGAATCAAACTCGAATTTATTTAAATATGTACATATACGTATTAAATATTAACCTTTGGCTATTTACAAGCCTTGTATTTGATAGCAAACAGACTCCGTATTGCGTGTACGTTTTATTTTCTTATATGAATTATACATCCACAATAGAGATGCCAAAATGTGATTTTAGTAGCCGTAAATAATTATTGAATTCCTGAGCGAGAGTGTGCCAAATATTTGATAGATGTGAGAAATGATATAACCCTGATTAAATTTGAATGTTTTTCACCTTACTATATGATTGAAATAGTTTACGATTACTGTCGTAGTAATTTGTATTATTTATAATAAATAATATATTTTACTTCGGAAACAGTTAAAAAAAATTATAAAATCCAATAAAAAAATATTGAGTAAAAATGGTAGGTATTAAAATGTGTCTTTTGCAATTGATTCTTCTCGTAAACTGGTATATAATTAGCAACCTTTCAATCTTAATTGATACAGCTCCTCGTACTTTATTCTAGTCTAGAGTTGAATTCAAATAAATTATATTTCTGAAGAGTTAAAATTTTGTAGCAATTTAATAAACACCTTTTTTGTGAAATTTACTTGGCAGACACTATATTCTGAATATGCATAGGTACCTAGTTGTCATATAATTCAATACTGAAGTGTGCACATGTCCGAAGTTCTTAAAATGACATAAATATATTGTTACCTTATGAATTATACTTATTGTTTACACATGATTATTATTAAAATTGTAAGAAATTTATAATAGAGAACAGCAAATCTCTGATATCAAATGTATTGATATCATAATTCTTTGTGTTATGTTTGCCACGATAAAGAAACATTTCAGGTGTAATTGTGTTTATTACACTTTGCTAATGTTTTCCTCATATTCTAATAAACATAACCAACCTACAAATATGGTAATCGAATATACATGTACGGCATATCGCACCATGAATACGATACTGCACTAAGTCTTCATTTGTCTGAGAACATCATGTTACAGACATCACAGACATATACAGAGTTTTTGCTAGACTTTGCTAGAGCCATAGAAAAGCTGTTGTATTGAAGTATCCAACTTTGTGTTCTTAATAGATATATGTTATAGAACATCTTGTGTGGTCACATGGTATAGTTCCATTATTGCGTAATTAATACGAAGTTATGCATTTCTACCACCAGAGCAGTCCACTTAGCCTGAATGTCATGGCGATAGTTAGGACTAATTAACAGTATCTTCATATGCATAGATTCTGATATCAGCTCGCAGGTCAATCAAAGGGTGCAACTGCCATATTATTGTACCCACAAGTTGCCACACCAGATACTGTAATCTTTAAACGCAAGGATAGTAATCAGTGTATTTTCTACAATCTCGTGCTGTTTTTAAATGATTATAATATCTGAGTGAAGCCATTGAAGACATCTTGGTCAAAAAAATTATCAATTTCCAATGCGGTATCACATCAAATAAACATTCTCTTTGCCAAAGTGTTACCTTAATATTTTACTGGATCATTTTTGGTAATTTGAAATGTCCAAATACAGTTTTATTTAAATTGTAATTTATTTTGAACTGCATTTTAATAAATTGTGTGTTAAATGTATTTGTTGCATAGGTTTCAATTAATGTACTCTTAAAAAATTGTCATCGCATCTTTCAGAAAGGCATATCTTGTTAGTTTATTTTATACGAGACAACTTTTTAGGAAGCGTAATTATTAATGATATTGCTGAAGTAAATGAGACATTTTACTGTGTAAAAATAATTTGAAAACTGGCACAATACTGTACGTTTCATATTTTTACTTTTTTAAGGCGAAATTTCTAAGAAAATTTAAAGTTGTATTCTGTAAAATCAACATATTTGAGTTACGTCTTTTTAAAAGATGGATGACAAATTGTATCTATTTAGGCTGACAAATTGAATTGAATGTTCCTTCAACTGTTGTTTGTTGAATGTAAATAATGTTTTATTTGTTACGAGTTGGTTTCACTTTATCAACTTCAAATCTACTGGATAAGTTATGTGGCTCACTTTATCTACCAAAGATGTTATTCGGTTTAGTAAAACTTTGTAGAAGGCAGAGATAGCCTGCACGAGTTTCCCTATAACAAATAAATATTTTGGTGACAATCAGCTGTGGTTACAGTTAATCTTGATTGTGCACTGAAAATAGATATGATGTCACTCATTTATTATGTGATGTTCCTTTAGTACTTAATCATAATCTCCATCACTTGCTGCAAGATCCGCATTCTTTAAATATTTATTATCGTTACAATTATTGTTTTATTTTCACTAATGGACCAAATCCACATAGAGAGTAAAGTGCTCTAGCTAAAAATTCCTCCATTTTTAGGTATTGTTATTATAATACGAGTTCCATCTATTATATGAACAAATGAAAATATACTAAAAATCACAGACAATGTTACTTTACAGGTAGAGCATTTTACATAGAGCATGTTAAAATAATGATAAGTTCTAGAGTTATTTATTTTTGTGTTTGTTATTTTATCTATTTCTTAATAATTATTATGTTATGTTTATTAAATCTGAAATATTTATTTTTGTTATTCATTTTTGTTACCATTCCATTATCTCGTTTATTGCTATTTAATATGTGATTTAACGTGCCAAATAAGCTGTGTAAAATGTACACATGTTCACACTATATTTCTAGTAAAAAGTGCCTCGAATTACCAATAAAGTTATTGTAAAGAGTAGATAGTAGAATTTTATAGTATAACAAATTAAATCATGGTTTTGTGGCTATCTGTGGAAAACAATTGAAAGCATTGTTTTTTATTTCAATTTAAAAAATGAGTTGACGAGATGCTAATCCAGTTTATGTCTCACAAACATTTTATTACTTATTTATTTAAATGAAAATATTCAAAGTAATCTTCAATTTGGTAATATTTTATTTTCAGTCGAATAACAAGTTCCTTAAATTTATTTTGTATGTAGCAATAGCAATGTTCATTCAAAATTGACCAAATTGAATAGATTTTTTTTGTTTTACATGAAAAAATATTGCTTCCAGTTTTCGCCATAAATATATTTCCTTCACCTCAGCTGGGCCTGTTGTACATTAATATAGACATAAATTTATGTAATGCCAGTATTAATAACTGTTTTAAAGATTCCCTATTGCTTTCGGTCAATTTAGTCTGCGACGGAGAAATATTTTTAGGTAGGTATATTAAACACTGGAGGAATAATCTAATTGTTTTGCTGTAATTTATAACTGAACGACAAGTCCCTGAAATAATTACACATACACCATCATGGTTGTTTATTTTAAAATAAATTCGATGATATAAAGATGGTGTAAAATAATTTTGCTTTAGTAAAACCATCACCGAGTAAAATAAATTGACTACATATTTTTTATATTATTATCAATTGAATAATAATGATTACTCGAAAAGATGATAATGTATTTTTATCTTTAGAGGCTTGTTAGAGGCTATCTTTAGAGAGTCACTTGATGCATAAATGCCAAATAATTTTACTTATGTTAATTATTGCTTGTAAAATTCTCAATCAGATCCAAATATATATACTTCTTATTTTCACCGACTTTGCTATTCAAATAATATATTTAAAAATCAAATTGATATTAAAAGAACTTTTCAAAATTAATAATTAACAGTGTACTTTCTACTTATAATAGAAATCCAATATAAAGTTTTATTATTTGCAATATTTTCTTGTAATTTTGAAAGCTTTCCACGCAAATTTTTGAAACAGCAATATTCACGGATCTTGATAGAGAATTCATTACCATGTTGGCCTGAAGTAGAGGCTATAATTTCTGTAGTTGATTAGTAGATTATGTATACATTACCTAATTTACACTCTATTTTCTCCCGCCATGTCATTCCCTGTAAAAACCACTTTCAAGTTGAATACTTGTTTCTTTTTCTTTGTTAAAACTTCTTTAACTTGGGCCAATGCGGTAGTTTTGCCATTTCTTTTTTTATCAATTAATTATTTTTGTTGATTTGGTTGTTTAATATTATTAATTATTTGCGAGTCTTCGTAAAATATGTAGAGACAATGTGCAATAAATTTTTCTTTATAATTTTCGTGTGTTGTTTTATTTATGAAATTTTAAATGAGACAATATCGCTCGAATTGAGTGGTGAAAAGAGAAATTAAACTACCTGTTCCATTGGCCCAAGGAGTACAAATGAATCTGTGATAAATATGGCGATGTTTTGGTACGCTGATTTTAGAAGAAAAAGTTATTTTTTACTTATATGTTTTACATTCCAATGATGGAAAACCAATATTTGTCACTGCGAATCGTTTCCACTTTATTATTCCCATTGTTTAGTCAATTACGTCAATGAAAAAATAAAATTACCAGATAGAATCATAAATCGACGCCTCGTACGTATAATATTGTAACCCACAAATCGTCGATTTTGAGTTTTTGGTGGTATTTAACTATATCTTTAATTCTACCAAAACAAAAAAAATATTTTGCCAATAATAAGGACTTTTTTGGGGGGTAATTTGTCGTATCTACAACCAGTGCATATGAACGAAAATATTTTCAAATGCTCCTCCTGTAAAATCGCATTTTGTGGGTTACGATATTATACGTAGGAGGCGTCGAAATATGTATCTATTATAGGCTTCCAGGGCCCAGATTACTTGCATAGCAGTTGTGACGGTAATGGGTATATTCCAAGAGATTTCACCAATTACGCGCCACAACTATGATACAAATCGATGTAGATATCTTTGTAATGCATATAAACTTTTTGTACATACATAATATATATTTCAATTTATATTTTTTTAGTAAACTATTTTATTTGATTAGCACAGGCCTCCATTTGCTATTTTTCAATTAAATAATGTAACCTTTTTACATCCTCCCAATAAATTTCAGTAAAAATCAGTATTTACTTCCATAAAACAAATAAAGTAGATTTTTCCTGAAAACATAATATTAAACAAATAAAAAAATTGTAATTTCATTTTCGCCGTAAATAAATGATTTGATTTATTTTTAACAATTCAATGCAGAAATATATATTTTTATTATATTATGGCAAGCAATCTTGAATATTATGGTACTATTTTAATCAACACAATGTGAACATTATAATTACAACACTTACTATATTATTACTTATTACACTATAATTACTTATTATGTTATTATACAATAATAACAACTATGAATCACGCTTATTGCATAAAATATATAAAATGAAGATCAGTTTTTAAAACATATGAAAATGGTTTCATCTCTTAAATATAGAATCCGATAAACTTCACGTTTATCTATACCACGGAATTAGAAACAGATTTCATTTTCCGGTACATGTTTTACATCATTTATCACATTCTAAAATAGATTGAAAGATCATCCAGCTATCAATTTAAAGTTAATTAAGGATTTGAAACTCTTGTAGAGTTAATTGGCTGAGAGCGATGACAGCCACAACACAGTCTGTACATTATTTATAACAACTTGGTTGCGACACAATACACCATTAAACTTGATATAGGAAAATAAAAAGCACAATGGAAAACTAAATTTTAGTCTTTATTTCTTAAAAATAACTTGGTATTAATTCACACATTTATTTGCTTAGATCTTTCACATCCGATTGATTCGTAACAGATTTAGATAGTTTTGAAAATTCATCACTTATTATTTGATAACTTCACTATTTACTAGTTTGACATGGGTTATATTGTCAGCAGAATGTCACTGAATGTTAGCTAGCTACTTGCCTGTTGCCTGTTGCCGTCCAAGTTGATTAAATATTGGCAGTGTGCCATGTTTGATTGCTCGCCACGCAAGAATAATACCTTGAAACTATTCTCTCGCCGTTTTCAAAGTCACTTGTCTGGCTTCCTCGATACTTTAAGAGGGGAAACTACGTTTCAAGGTTGCATGAACAAAACCACGTTAAGAAACATTGTTGACAAACGCAAATTAGTAATCTTATTTCCTTAAAAAATACCACCTTAATCTTGAAACACTTGTTTTTTTAAGACGTAGTATACCTGTCATCACGTTTCTAACTCCTAAAATCAATAGTTTTACAAGCGCAAAAAGAAGCCTTATAGGTTTAAGTAGATTTTTTTTTAAAAACGAACATCTTTTATGTGTACATAATTTATTGATTAGGGAACAAACTGATTACACAGTTGTACAAATAGTCTTAATTAAATACATAATATGGAATGTCATGTCTCTAAGAATTTAAAGAGAAGAAATGAGAAATGTTGAGACATGATTCATTATAATTTAAAAAATCCCTTGGAATGTGTATCTAGAAATCTTATTGAATGGCGACACTTCATCTATTGAATTTAACATTTTATTGCATCCCTTTATTATTGAATTATTACTCTTACAACAGTATACAAAATATTCTTGATAATTATGCGTGGTTCTTGTGGCAAAGTCTTTATATCAATAAAAGTGTTTTTTTGGTTATGATTTTACCATTTAAATGTTTCTTTATTTGGTATTCTATATTTACGTAAATAATCACATTACCTTGAATATTTTAGACTGTGGTACTTTAATCTATATCATACGACAGTCATTGGTAATCAATTTCTAAAAAATAAAACAAAGAATTTAATATTTTAATTCTCAATTTGAGTAGCAATATTTTTTTCAGAATCTGATTTCGGAAAACAAACAGGAATTAATCAATAAATCATGACTTTTTTATAAATAAATATAGCCATATTTACTACGCCGCCGACTAACAGGTTGTACTGTTAAGGTTCTTAGTACGAATGCTCGGTGCTCGAATTTCGGTATTTTCCGCTACTCATACATTTGCAAACGGTGTACACGCACACACTCTCAGTTTCAGGGGTCGAAACAACACGACGCGTGACACACGAATAAACACAAATTTACGATAAGTTAGCTAAAAATTGTTACGTATTATTTTCATCATCATTTTTGTGTTGTTTTGGTTTTTACTCTTAAGAATTTCCCTTTGAAATTCGTGTGGTGACAGATGCGACTTTTTTGATAAATGTACAGGAATTTCATTTTTGTGTTTTTTAGGAGTACGTAAATTCAAATTTTTAGGGTCCAGTAGCCAAAACCGATTCCCTATGATTTCGTCATATTTTTCTATTTGTTCCTTTGTAAAAAACATCTCTCTCCATCGATTCCAATTAATTTTTTTTATACAATTAGATATGTGTGTCTTATAACGTGTCACTTTGAATAACAGGTGGTGTAAGTCTAATTTTTAGTAAATATTAGTTTACATCTCAGACACGATAAAAAGATGTTTTACTATATGTGTAACATTGGTCTATCCCCCTAAGAATGATTTATTTCTTACAAAATAATTTTACACTTCCGTACAAGTTTGTTAATTTAGTTAAATTATTTATATTAAAAGTTTGTATTATTTATAAAAAAAAATAAATGTAAATATGAAAAATGCTTATACTATTATAAATAAATAAGCTTGTACAGAAAACTAATCGTTTTCATTATAGTGAACAATTGCTGTTTTTCTAAAAACTTACATAACTGGAGTTACACCACTTTTATTATAAGTGACACAAATATGAATCGCGTACACATATTGTACACATTGTTGGGTGAAATTAGAAAAAATGAGCACTTTTAAAACATTTTATGTACACATATTTAGATTATATATGAATGTATATTCAAAATTCAAACAAATCTAGCCGGTCAGAAGTCTTTTTTGTAAAACTTGCCATAATTAAAAAATAATTATTTCCTAGCAATGTCAAAGGATTACTGAACATAGGACTCCCCCTACCCGGGACCTACAATAACGTCCCGCACTAGCATTTCAGTTTGAAGTTGATCGTCTCAGGAAGTGCATGTATTTTTTATCGGTGTTCCTTGTGCAACAGTTCAGTTTGAAATTATTTTTAAATAAGTGGCTCTAATTTTACCAAAAAAAGTTATGGATATTGATAATGCAGGTAAGACAGCATATATTAAAAATAGTTTTGATTTTGTTTCTTAGAATTATAATATTTGTTATTCCGTATCGAAAATGTTTGTTTTATTTAGGTTTTTTATTTTACATTTCTGATATTTCCGAGAGTATAAGTTGTACGATTTCGTGCTATTTCGCTACATTTCTTATTTTACCATAGAGAATAAAGCTTCGACAATAGAATAAAAAAGAAATTAGCCGTCGATTTTCGCCGTTTTTTGCTTTGTAGGTCATCAAATAAAACAGCGGATTTTTTAAAAATTTTTAAAATTAAATTTAGTTTTGATTAAAAATTGATTATAATTTATTTTAGGGTTACCAGGTGTCTCCAACGTCATAACCATGACTCGGAAATTTTTGTTTGATAAAATGCAGGAGCAAAATTTATCAAGTTTCGAAAAAAAAAAAAGGAATACCTGGAAAATTTTCTTATTGGCAACAAAAACTACTCTAATGATCACATTAAGAGCATTAAGCGCAAGTTTGCAACTTTAAAGTTTTCAATTAAAGAAAAGATGGGTTAAAGTTCATAAAAAAGAAGACTTATTCTTAAAAAATAACGCGGAATGGTTGAAAGGATGTGTTTCATTCCCAAAATGTCCTCAATGTATATATTTTTTAATATGATAAATACCTGGTAAAACTCAATCCAGTATTTTTATTATTTACATATGTACCCTACCTCTTTCAATATACCTTGAAGCTGAGTACCTAATATGTGCCACTTCAAAACAATAAAATAAAATTGATTTCCATTATCCTTTGTCATCAGTATTAAGACAAAACTTCTTTCTGTTCAAAATTAGCACAGCTTGATAACTTGATTCATCATCATCATCATCATCATTTCATATCCGCTTCCTATGTGAAGCATATGGATTCCACAAACCGCCTTCAAGCCAAGCGATCGGCCGCCAGTTCTCGTGCATCTTCCTAAGTCAGGTCCACGTCCCGTAGCTCTGACGCTATGCATCCTAAAATACTTTTTACATCATAAAATAATGGAAAATCTCATTAAGAATAATAATAACTAATAAAATAATTTTGGCCGGCTAGATTGATCAAAAACCTCTATGTGCGTTATACAAAATAATAAAACATTTTTTCTTGTAATATTTGTTTGCACATTGGATACAAAACTCCAAACCGCCAGATTACTAACTTATTTACGTCGGTATGTATCGCAGTCGGGACGTGTATACGACAATTGATAATATACATATTACCCACATATACGCGTCACAACTGCGATGTATATAATTAATTGTTGGTAATCTAGGCCCTGGAAGACCTATACCAAAAGGATCGAATGATTTATTTACACATTCTACTCCCATAAACAATTTTACAACCGTATTGCAGTAAAATATTCAGATCTAAATTTTAAATTCTACACAACAAATGCATCCCATTCACATTCTGCTGTCAGGTGTCTCACTAGGTTTTGATTTCAATAACATCAACAAATATATAACTAAATCCAACGGTAACGGAAAACGCAACAGGACCATATTGATGAATTCCCAATATTAATTAGTCTTTCAAAATTTTGGGTGTGTTCAAATACTTCACAAATCTGGGTTTATTCCATGACGGGAGTTGGTATATATTTCATTTTTATATCTCTACAAAGATGAAGTAGATTTTTTCCAAATTCGGGAATATGGATATTCAATCAATCAATAATAAAATAAACAGCATTTTGACCGTGTCCAAATACTTGTAGACAAAAACTGGATTTCATCCATTACGGGCTAATAATTACAATTTGACATCTCAACAGAGACGATAAGTTTGGAAGGGAATATGGATATCTAGGCGTTTACAGGGCTTATGACCTCATTACCTCATTATTAATGCATCATCACTCGCCATTATTAAGGCTGTATCATCTGCAAACAAATACATTTCGCAATCGTGGGTTAATTTTTTTTTACTATTGGTGTAAATTAAATTCTCATTTGGTCCGAGAATTAACCCTTGGGCGACTCCGGTTTCTAGAGTCTTCTCGTCACTTAGGCCCGGTTGTTTGACCGATGGTATAAAAGCCGCTAACTATAGTTTAAATATACTAATGTTTGGCCGGTAAGTATAGTTAAAAACCGAAATGGGTTGTTTGACTCGAAATTAAACTATAGTTAAAAGATACTTTGGTTTAAAGCGTTCCAAACCTTAACAATAAAAATACTTTATTTTCACACTAGTTTTTTTTGCGATCGAGCAACATTAGAACAAATCATTGATATAAAATTGGTGCGCAATTTGCAAATAGCTTAGGTGACACAAAATATAATGCGGGAAACTGTTGATTTATGGAATCCACTGAGGTCTCCAGTACATTGCTGTATTGTGCCTGTAGCATAAAATCTTAGAGCTAACAGCACTTGTTGTACAGGAATGACTGCATGATTCCTGGAACAGATTTTTTTTATTATTTACAAACCAGAACGAGCACTGACATAATCTATAGGTACCTATACCTACTACAGTCATAATATTATTCACCAATATATTGGATTTATAGAAAAACGTACCTGTTGGTAGAGGTTTTGAGGTCGTCTTCGATATATTGCGTTAGCCACAAAACGGTTTCTTTTGACATACGAAATCTTGCTAAGAATTCACCGTCATCCCACAATAACATGCCGTTTGTCCTCGGCCGAAAAACTTTTGCTTTGCGGGAAAGCAAATAGTTCAGAAGGAGTTCATCTTCTTCTGAACTATCACTAATACCATAGTTATTTACGATAGATAAATCCATTTTTCGGTTAATATTCACTCAAATGTACAGACGCGTGAAATCCAAGATACGGGCGCGTGTGACAGTTGAAACTACTACAATGACAGAATGTAAATAGGCTGTAATTAATAATATGCAGTCCTTTTTTAGTATCCCTATTATACATACATAAAAACTATGCTACTCTGCATCATTACTTTTATTCATAAACTATTTTTTGATTAAGAAAAACGTGAAGAGAAAACTCGAATCGAATGAAACGAGCGTCTGTAGGACGCCATCTTGTTTTTTTAAACTAAAGTTTAAATATATATCCGTCCCTGGTCGAGGGATATAAATTTTTAACTAAAGTTAGACGTTCTATACTATACCACTGGTCAAACAACCCATTTTGTGATTTTTTAAACTAAAGTTAAAATTTTAACTTAAGTTAGTTTATACTATCGGTCAAACAACCGGGCCTTAGGGTTTTGTTCATTTTTACTTTCATTTTTCTATTGTGTAGATAATCTTGTAGAAGTATTTTTATATTTCCTCGTATTCTGTTTTTGTCTATACCTCGTTACCTAAAAATGATACTCATTATAATTTTATGAAAAAAAGGTACTTAACCATCTTGGATCTGAAAATAAATGCTGAATTTGAAATCAGAGCCCCCGAGAGCCATTAAAACGATACCCAACATCATTTTATGAAAAAAAATTGCGTCCGCCATCTTGAATCCGAAAATAAACGCTAGATTCGAAATCAGGGCCTTTAAAAACCCTTTAAACGATACCCCACATCATTTTTTGAAAAAAAGTGGCGTCCGCCATCTTGGATTTAAAAATAAACGGTAGATTCGTAATCAGGGCCTTTAAAAACCCTTTAAACGATACCCCACATCATTTTTTGAAAAGAAGTGGCGTCCGCCATCTTGGATTTAAAAATAAACGCTAGATTCGTAATCAGGGCCCTTAAAAACCCTTTAAACGATACCCCACATCATTTTATGAAAAAAAGTTTCATCCGCCATCTTGGAATAAAATATAAACGCAAGATTCGAAATCAGGACCCTTAAAAACCCTTAAAACGATACCCAACATTATTTTATGAAAAAAAGGTGCGCCCTCCGGAATTTAAAAAATCCAAATGCTCTACATGGGAAGAAATTATGTAATGGTGATGATAATTATTAAATTTAACAAAAATGAAAAGTAATTCGGCATTCTACAAATAGAATATATATCTTTCGCGAATTGTGCGAGTCCATATGCTCCCTATGTCCGCCTCGTAACATAGTGGTAGCGCGTTTGGCTACCGTGCATGAAGTCGCGGGTTCGATTCCCGTCAAGATGAAATATTTATTTACATGTTATTTTCATATTAATATTTCATGTGCGATACCTTGGACTGGTACTGAAGCGTAAGACTGATCATCCTACCTGTTTTCTAATGTTATGTTCATTTTCTCAATAAAGAACACTTCTCCATGTAATAAAATGGTCAATATACACTGTACTTGGTGTACCGTCGGGTGCGGATAAGGGAAAGTAGTTATAGTATATAAAGTTTCTTGTAGCTCGAAGAAAGAAAAAACTGACACAGAATAATATAAAAACATTAAATTTGTTGTTTTCTATCAAATAAAATATAAAATAAAAATACTTGATTTTATCACCAATGGTTTAAACACCTGGTGTGGTTGTGTACATATACGAAATTTGAATTGGACGAATTTTAGGACGAACGGACGTGACCTCCCCGTCCGAAAGCCGAATGGCGAATGACTTTTGAATTTTGAATCTGCTACTGATTCGAACAAAATCTTACAATAGTAATTTGTATGAAAAAATCTTCAAAAAAAATAGCGTCTGTTTGACAACGTATTGCGGAAAAACTGAATTGTCTTTTGCCATTATTTTTGATTACAGGATGAATAATTATATTTTTAATAAACTGGTATTCTTTTAGAAATGAGGTGTCACTAATAAAGAAACGCCGGCTCAAACGCCACAACGCTATTCGAGAGTTTTTCATAAAATTCGCGAATTTTTTGTGACGTAATTATAGTATTTAAGAGAAAGATTTTTAATCACAGGAAACATCATTATGTTGAGTATCAAAAAACATTTTTTTATCATAGAAATATAAGTAATTACACATTTAAGACCCAAAACGCCTAACCCTGTTTCGGATCGTTTCGGATCGTTTCCCCTTAACTGACAAATATTGGAGATTGAGATAAAAATGTACAAATATCAGAAGTTTCTACCATATAAATAGATTGAATATGAATAATAAAGGAAGCCATAGAAATATACAAGCATCCTAATAACAAACAGGATGATGAGTTATGACTATGAACCTCATGATACCTAGTGCTTCCAAAGCCCGACTGCGACAGTACAAACTCCTCACACTTAAATACACATAAGACTACTCATACATCAGCCCTGACACTGCAATGTATTCCGAAACGTTGGCAACACAAATGAATAGGAAATTGCAATTGATATTTGTGATTAATTTTGTCTAATTTTTGAGCATTATCAATTTTGAAAATGTGACTTCTATTATGGTATAACAAGATCTTCATTCAAGATACAGCTGGTAGAGTGATGAGTCAATAGTTAACATTGATCAATAATAATTTATACACAATAGAAGAGGTTAATCGTGTCTTTAAAAGTTATATAAAAGTGTATACATATAATTTAAATACAATGTTAAAAACTGTACTATAAATCAGTAATTCAATTGTACAAGTGGTATACATATGGTATACACAATTTTCCAAAACCGTTAAAATCGATAAAATGTATTTTTATTTCAATTTAACATTCAAAGCGCCTTGTAAATTATTAAAATAAACAAAATAATAACAGGAAATCTGCATATTTGCACACCAAATTGCCATTTCTTTGAACTAAGCAATATCTTCAAATCAACCCCTTTTCTAACTGTATTTACGGTATCCTGATGATCCTGTTCTATATTTGCTTGCATATTGTAACAGATTAATATAGAAAATGTTATTTTACAGAACTGGTAGCACAGGGAGACAAGAATCCGACTTCTATAGCCAATGAACTGCGGAACTTGCCGGGGCTACTACCAGGGGGCGGCATCCACGACAAGTAATTGTCTTCAAATCATTATTACCTAATTTACATAGCACCAATCACAACTCACTTGGAAGGGCGTATAGATATCTAAACGTTTCCAAGACTTATTGCCTGGGCTATGTGACAACATTCCCAATTCCGCCTATTATT
>JAGVSP010000553.1:0-58646 GCA_022494985.1 Micrasema minimum | reverse complement strand
AAAATTTTTAAAAACCAAAAATATGTTAGAACCAAATAAAAAAACATTTAACGGGGCTGATGGGGCCATAACTTTTTTTTTTAAAATATTGGTCACCAGTATTCGTATTAAGATTATGGACAACCTTTCTTAAGGTTAAGCAAACAAGGGTCTATTGTTGTCCCCGCATAAATTAGTGGCTGGATTACCGTGAATAGGTGACCTCTCAACTTATTTTGACCAAACATAAAGAATGGCCTTTGTCCTAAGCGGAAGGTTCTGAAAATAAACTTTTATTTAAAGTCCAATAAAATCCATTTATTGTACATTATTTTTGCTTGCATCGATTAAGGTAATGAATCATCTTTAAGTTGTATGAAAAACACTACACTTGACTTGTGAAATGAGATTCATAGATTTACATTTACCTAATGCTGAGAGTTGTAATTTAACTGCTTTCTTTTAACAGATGTCTAGGTATAGTAAATTATATATATTTATATTTTATTTAACTATCGCAAATTTTAAAACCTTGGTAAATATTTAACTTTTTGCTAAAAATGTCTATATATTTCCCGGAAAAATAAATGAAAATATAACTTCAAAATACCCAAAATAATTATTAACTCGTAATTCGATTTTTAAGATCTGCTTTATAAAGATATCTGTGCAGAAGCTATTTTAATAAGTTGGAACTAGAAGGCATTTCGCTGGTAAATTATTTTATTACTACACGAAAAATGTCGTTTCGTAACCAAGCCACAAAATAAAGCTTAACTCTCGACCCGCTGCGATTCTACTAAGGTTTAAGACACTTCTGCGCATACGAATTCAGTACAAAAATCGTATGCGCAGTAGTTTGAAAAAATCAACAGAATCGCAGCGCAGTGTCAATTAACTACTCAGGGCTTTCGGAATATCTTGATGTATTCGTGACAGTTTCCCATTATTTACTTTTAGAAAGTTTAATGTGTGGAAAATCGATGTATGATAGAGGTATAAATTAGAATTCCGAGTGAACGCCTGTACAGTGATTATGTATTTAAAACTTATATTCGAATATATGGTTCAAGGAATAAACAAGTCATTTCATTCTCACTCGGCTAACTGTGGCTCCCCTAGTTCACCCAAATTAATGAGCGTTACAATTTGAGAGTCAGCCTAATTTTTCCTAGCGATATGTGTTTGTGTGCATGAGGATCTTTCTCTTCAAAAATTCACTTAAAGTATTCAAAAATATTACCTGTTATGCCAATTGGTGTTATAAGCTTAGAGCGCCTTCCGGTCAAATCAACCGGAATACATTCCGTTTTATTTTACTATCACTACGTGTGCGATAGTTTCTACCCTCAAAAACTATTCATTTTCATCATCAAATAAATACTATGTTTTCACAACAATTGAAATATTATTTTACTTAGTATTAAAAACGCCTTAGACAAATTCCGTTCGAAATTCGGTATAGTATCTATATTTTTACATCTCATAGTATTTACCTTTATTTTCGCAATAAAATTTCCTCAGTAGTGTCGGCAGATGTACAACTATATTCCTACTAGCCTGGATACAGACATTTACATAAATATATAATAGAGTAAACCCTTTTCTACTTCAAAAGATTTTGTAATCCTTGTAAGGTTGTATTGCTTTTTCAATTTAATTTTACAAAACGAAAAATACGCACGTGAAGAAAAATAAAAGACACTTGTTTTGCGATCAGTGATCACAAATGAAACCATTTACATACCTGACTTATTTGCTTATTGTAAATATTATCTATTGTTCGAATTTGTTTGTTTTAGAGGCCATCGTCGGCGTCGTAGGTTTTATTATTTATTCATCACGTTTTTTACCGAAAAATATCAATCTACCGAGTACATGATTTTATAAACTCTTTATTTTATAACTCTTTTTCAATCGACAAATGAGTTTTTGTACATTTAAAGTTTTACAGTTTTTTAACGATTATTTTTTTTATTCCACCAGCGACTAGCGTAAACTATTTTCCTTCATCAAACAAAATCTACTACCCATTTCAATTTTATTGTGTACACAAAACCAAATTTTCTTTTGTTAAAATAGCTACTTAAACATCAAATTAACTAATTAATATTGATACTGGTTAATAACCAATTAATAAATATCTTCATCATTTTAGAACTTGATACCAATTCGTAAAAAAACGTTAACACAAATGTGTAACTATCAATTATTGAACAAAATCAATGATAATCCATGTTTGCAGCCATACTAGGCGTTATCGAGTGAGTCTTGGCGGGTGAAAAAACGTTAACAGATGCTCTCTTTATTATTGAAGAAATCAGTGAACCAGGCACAGGCGTTCGCGTGCCGTTTGAAATCACTAAAACTTCCTGCCAAGCTAGGTTCCCTAGCTTTTCCCAAAGCTCAGCTACTGACCAGCATCACGCTATCTGCTCGTTTAACTTCCAACATCAAACTTGCGAATGAGAAGACTCTTCATAATTCATTTTTATCAATTTTTTTTTTTTTTTTCTGCGTTCGTGTGTTTTAGAATCTAGAATGTGAATACAGTGTTAATCCGACTCGCAATAATTTTGCGTTAAGCTTTGTTACTTGTTTCGCGAATTACAAATACCGCGCAGTTGTCGAGGCTTGAATTTTCTCTTGTTTGTTCTGATTTATACTTTGTATAATCTTTTTGAAATCCTTTAAAAGGAACGATGGTATCTCATACTTACTCTCGTAATCTAAAAAAATGCCATATTTTTACTGTTTAATCTCCGCCGTTTTAAATTACCACCAAAACTTTTCAATTAAACGTTAAAAATTGCGTTGTGCTTTCGTGTGTAAAATAACATAGGTACCTACTAGAATGTAAAAAAAATAAAATTGAGTTTCTAGTTTCTAGATATTTGCGATCCTTAGGCCCGTTTGCACCAACAAAAGTTCAAGTTCAAGTCAGGGCTAAATTCAAACAAAAGCTCCTACCTAAAATTTATATTAGGTTAATAAATATATTTTATACATTTTTAATGACGCACCATCCACCGAAAAGCGTCTACGTAATAAATTTAGATGAAATTAATAAATAATTTACCGCATTATTCTAGTAGATACGTAAACCCAAATTCGCAGTTACTACACAGAGAGGTGCTTGTGTCTCTCTTCTCCAGAACTACTTACTTTCCAGCTCTTCATCCCTCTTTTTACTTCTCCCTACTGCAAAAACGGCTTTTAAAACATTTCGTGTTACTTTGATTAGATGTGAGATGTTTTTAAAAAAAGTGTATTTATGGTTTCAATTCCAGGTTAATTATTTCACATTTTCCCACCGTCAAAATCTCTTAGCTTAAATAGAATGTCAAACAATACCATTTCGACTAAACCCACTCGTGTAAGTAGCATTAGAAGAGCGGTGTTTTTTTTGTTTTTCAAATACCGAACGATTTTCTAACGTTTTTTTCTTCAAGCGTGCCGTTTTTCATTTATTTTATCTTCCTTCAGCTTGCCTGTGGCAAATAAATTCTCGAGTTGATCATTCTGCCCCCGCAATCATCTCAATCTTATCTTTACCCACTTCTTTTCACGCACTCTCAATATCTTCATCCTTCACTTGGTCTCGTTACGTGTTCTGACTTTTTCTCTAACCTGTTTTTTCGCTCCTTAAGTTTTAACGTCCTCTGCCTTACGTGGTATTTCCAGTAGATTTACAAATGAGGAGATATTATTTTCTCTATTTGGATCTATTTTTAATCCCTTAACTATAACTTTTTAGTTGCATAGATAAAGCTGCGTTTAGAATTAAATTACCGAACGTTTCTGATGTGAACAAAAATTAATTTAATTTTACAGAACTTTTTTCATAATTCTTTTAAAAATTATGTACATGTCGAAAGCTCCAGTGTATAAATAAATAAGTAAATACTAACTCCTTTTAACCGTAGCGAAGCCGCGTACACTCGATAAAAATACAAAAGCGCCATTAAATGAATAATTCACGCTTCTCCTATCGCCACGCTGCATTGTGACAATTCCGTGGTCATTCCTTACGAGCCTAAAGACATTAAATTTAAACACTTGGAGAACAAATAATAATGACGGCATAAGAAACAATAGAACATCAGCATGGTAACTATATTGCTGCAGTGAACGACTTACTGATTAAGACTCTATCTCCCTTTCACACGACATTCAGCCAGTTTTTTATTTCATTCGTTTATCAGCGTACCACCCATACATTGCATCTTGTATCGCATTCCATACTCCAGTGAGTCATTGAACCAACTGCAATTCCCTAAGTTGGATAAACTCGAGACACGGGCAATCAAACCTAACGCTAACTAGACATAGACGTCTGAACTTTGAACGTAATATTCACGACAACTTTAGCTTCTAGAACTGGTTTGGGAATTTGTGATTACTGCGCTAACAACCGCAAAAAAACTGCGATATTTTCTGGAAATCTATCTCGTACATAACTCATAACTAACTCATAATATTTTTTGAAAGTCCGGTCAGCACAAGAACTTCATATTTAAGGATACGTATATGACATACAAAGGGACCGATATATTATAATATTTAAATATATAGTACATAATACATACAATATGTGCCTAGCGAATTCGAATGACATTTTTAAACAATTTAAAATAGTGTGATTCGAGTAGAGGATGTAAATTTAAAAAAAAAAAAAAAAAAAATTGTTTTTGTAATTACAAATAATTTTATGGCCATGTGTAGGTATGCTAATATGTCATTATTTTTCACAGTAACGAGTTTATATAGGATTTTTGCGGGATCATCATTTTTCTTGAAAGATATTTTTCTATCTATTTTTTGTCAGATTCATTCAAAAATTTTACTGGAATACAATTCACCTAGAAAAAAACTTCCCTAAATTTGATTTTATTTACCTTACATTGATTAGCAATGTCTAAACACAGCCGGTATAATAATCACTGCAAATTTACCTATTAATATTTAGCAATGTCAAGGAGGAACAATGAAACTGATCATCAATCCTTCTGAGAATGCTTAATAAAATAAATTCATGCAAATCTTTGTAATTATTAGGAACTGCATCAATGACATGACTTTTACGATCAGCACCGTTAATTTGTATTCAAGATGCAGTTATAATATCTATACGCGCTCCTTTTTTGCCGCCGATTTTTTGAGCGATAAAATTAATGTTTTACAGCTTCAGAATCCAGATGGGATTGAGTCTTGTATTTGGTGCCGACCATCTGAAATTATTTACGACTTCCATCCTTTGTCAAGCGGATTTAAGGAGATGGCGCATTCGGATGGGTATTCCATTTCCGTTTTATGTTCGTCCGTTCTTCTCATTCGGACCCAGCGCATCCACTGTAACGTGTAACGGATAACACACGTATTTTTGCTCGTAAAGTTTTTTAATTGAATGAAAATGCCTAAGGTTCAGAGGCGTGGATTTTTACGCTTGTAAAATTGTCGTTTTATTATTATGTTTTGTAATGACACCGTTATGTATATCAGAATTTCTTTTTTGGCAATAAATAAATTGAATTACATAGTAATTAATCATTTGTAAAACTTTTTTTTTCATTTACTTGCTTGGCCACGTAAACAATTTACAAACGCATTAAATAACCAAAAAACAACTGAAACAGATTCAATCAAAACTTGATTTTCATTCAATTTGTTTCAGTTAATTTCTCGTCCAATTTTTCTCTGAATCGTGTTTTTTATGTGTACTTAAACTCTCTTGATTTTCCAACCATCTCTATTAGGGAATATTTTTTCATTCCTATAGTTCCTATGAAAACTGCTGCTAATCTTTCTTAATTCTTACTTCGTTCAATTCCGAGATGAACTTGCTGATTGCGTGATTTATTAAGTGCGCTTTTTACCCACCACCCGCTGTCTTATTCTGGGTCGGTGCTAGATTATTTATGTTCATTTAAAAATGTGCAAGTCTTAGTTTCTTAAACCCGCGTCGGAATAAGTAAACTAAGCCAGAGGCCGGTTCCTAGTTAGCCAGCTTAGCTAATTTTACCCTCCTAAGCGCCATTGCCAGCCAGAATAGGTGTCTAAGAAGAATACTAGGTGTGCGGTAGTTTAACTTTGTTAAAAACAAAGAAGTGAGGCAACAGACACAGCAACCTTTTATGTCAACTGTCTTCCGGCGAAGGCATTTCAGCTGGCTTGGCCATAATATTCCGCGCTTGTGTCCGGAGCGCCTTAACCATGCATCAGGTTTTCGGCGTCCGGGACGTTCACTATTGACAATTCGTTGGCAGACGTGATCTAAGAAGATGCACATGAATTGGCGGGCGATCGCTTGACTTGAAGGATGCTTGTGGAATCTATATACTCCACATTGGGAGCGGATGTAGAATGTGATGACTAAGCACCAGCCACAAGTCAACGCAACATTACGAATTATTCATCCGATAATAAAACTAGATTAATTACTAAAGTAACACTAACAAGTTGTCGCATTATTGATGTATTTTTATCTTCAATCAATATCGCGTCTTGTAATTATATGTTTGCTTTTGATTGGTATTTCAAATTCAGATTGCATTTAAGCCTTAGTACACATGAGCATGAAATTAAATCAATTATATTGTGGGTGTTTTCCCATTTTCGCGTAGGTCAGTAAAGGTTTAACTTCAACTTATTTTTTATTTATAAATAAGTACTTTATTTTCCTGTTATTCGGTGAGGTGATTTTTCACGAAAATAGCGCTTTACAAGTTATCCAATTATTATTTATTTTATGTTATACTATACTCAAAACAGATCTATATCGAGATTGGATTAAAATAATTTGTCTATTATTTCTATTAACCCTCAATGAAATGGAAAATGATGGTTAGTTAGTTAGTTAGTTAACTCCAAAGTAAAAAAAACGCATATTGGTATCGGTACTTTACAGACATTAATGTTCAATTTTAAGTCTAAACATAAGAAATAATTCTAATTATATGCATCCACAATGCCATGCACAATGTACGTACAATTTGTCTTATTGAAGGCATATCCATTAATATTCGTTTATGCTATTTGTGATTTGGCATCAATCCAATACATTTCCAATAGGTATTTCATATAGTCTTAAAATAAATATATCTTTTTATCTTTTCCTTTGTGCATACTTTTATATCTAAACAAATTATTTTCGCATTATAAAATTAAGTAACATCGAATATTGTATCTAATTATTGTTTCCTATTTTCCGCAGGTAATTGACTGGTCAGATTCAAAAAAGCAAAAGCCCTCGAAGGAAGTTTCTAGAAGAAAACTATTTTAAAAGAATTCAAGATATTTCATCGTGAGTACCTATTAAGATATCAGTGTATTTATTGTTGGTGTGTGAATTCTCTCTTGATTAGTGGTTTTAGTGTTTTACAGCTGTGTTTTTAGTAACTCGCCACTTCCACCATTTTATAGGGTAATCAAAAGTGAAGAAGAACACGAGAGATTGAATGATGATTGTAATGTGCAAAGGCTCTACAGTATAAAAATTATTAAATGTTTGTTAATAAATTAATAATATCAGTGTTCATTTTCTCTGAAGACTGATTATCTTACCTTCATGTAATTAATGATCGAGATATACTGCACTTGGTGTACGGTGTACCAATGCAGTGCCCTATGCACCATTGGGTGCGGATAAGAGAAAGTAGTAGTAGTAGTAGTTGTATTGAGACTTCTCGCATCAACACTTAACTTCGATTTATTCATTTCGAGGTGAAACAGTAGCTATGGAGATAAAATGTAAGAAATTCAGAAGTCCACGTAATCTGGTTAGGTTCTATTGGTTATAAAACAAGTGGCACTCAACCTGTATAGGCATTTGATCCCACGTGTGGTACTGGTTTAATATTCATGTCTTGCTTGATACTCTCCCACGCCATCTCCAGGGAACATTACGTTCAATATTACTTTTATTATTTCGCGTAAATCATTCTCTCTTCAAATTGTTTTTCTACTTCCTCTAATGTGTTTTTTGTGTCTGGACGACGGTTTTCAAAAAATACTTTCAAGCACTTAACTTTAATGGGTTAATCTCAAATCGTGAATACTACTGAATATCCATGTCCGGTATTATTTGCGGACAGTAAAATTATTCACGACGCGTATACAGGGTTCATCGATTAGTATCTTAACATAGGTGGGTATATAAGGTTTTTAAAATTGGATGTGTAACAAATACAAAAAAATATTTCGTTATTATTCTATATTAATGAAGTATGTCGTTAGTGTGCCGTACCAACCTACTGCTATATTTCGAAGTCTTTGGAAAATCTTCATCCTTTTTCAAAGAATTCATATATATATATAAATATATATAGGTATGTGGATATGTAGATTTTCGTCCACTTCAATGAAATGATAAGCATTTTATTTGTTAAAATATTAACATAAGCTATTATATATTTTAATTTTTGTAAAACTGTCTTCCTTTTTTTCCCAGATTATTAAATGTTTTTTTTAAAATGTATTTATTTGCCAACCGAATTTTAAGCAACCACTTCTTTAGTACTGTAAAAAATATTTTTTTACCTTTTTGAATAATTACGTTTTATCACTTTTAACTAACGTGGCGTTTTCTACACAGTTACTGGGTGAAGTCTAGGTTTCCCTTGAAGCTTTATCGACTTCTTTTTTTCTTAACGATTCAATTCGTCAGAAGGTAAATTATCTGTGACGAAAAGCTTTTCCTCTTTCTCAATATGTTTATCATAAATAATTCAACGTGTAGCAACGTCTTCCAGAAATAACGTATCGCTTTTGAAATTAGAATACGCAATGAAATCTTTTTTCGTACCTACAATTTATACATCCCTCTCGTCTTGTATCTAAATCCCTTCTACCAACAAATAATGCCTCGCTGATCGCATGATGCCCAAACGGCTTGAACTTAGAACAACTTAAGGCAACACACGCGGAATGCATTACAATGTGTGGTATTTATTCTAATGAGGCTATGATAGTGTTGCAGCAGAGTTCATTAAGTCGGGTGGCAAAATAATTCTCACATGGCTACATAAACTTTTTAACTTGTGTCTAAGGGAGCACAGCACTCCACTTGATTGGAGGAGAGCTGTGGTTATGCCTTTATACAAGGGAAAGGGTTCCAAGGTTGAGTGCGGGAATTACAGAGCTATCAGTCTTTTAAGCGCTGTTGGCAAAATGTATGGAAGAATATTGATTGAGAGAGTAAGAAATGTGACTAAGGATAAAATATGGGATGTTCAGAGTGGATTTATGAATGGCAGAGGATGTATGGATCAAATATTTGCGTTACGCAATTTGTCGGAGAAGTTTTTGGCAAAAAACCGGAAGCTTTTCTGCGCTTTTGTTGACTTGCAAAAAGCATTTGATCGTGTTGATAGGAATAAGCTATGGATGGCCTTATCTGAGTATGGAGTGAACGATAACCTTGTCCGCGCTATTGCTTCCTTGTACAAAGACAGTGTAGCGTGTGTAAGGGTAAATGGGTCATTCACGTCGTGGTTTGACATCCCTAAAGGAGTCAAACAGGGATGTGTGATGTCACCATGGTTGTTTAACATATACATGGATAAATGTATGAAAGAGTTGAAAAATATGGGCGTGGGCGCGAGAATGAGTGGTATGATTGTTAGTTGCCTTTTGTACGCCGATGACGCAGTGCTTCTTGCTGAGAGCGAAGAAGAATTGCAGTCCTTGGTTACAAAGGTTTACGATGTGTGCAAGGAGAGTGATCTATTAATGAATGTGGAAAAGTCGAATGTGATGGTTTTTGAAAGAAATGTGAATATGACTAAGTGTAAGATCGTAGTAAATGGCGATAGCTTGAAACAAGTGGAAGAATTTGTATATCTGGGAAGCATGTTCACTAGGGATGGAAATATGGACAAGGACATTGAAAGGAGGGTTAGTGCCGGTAACAGAATTAATGGTGCCTTAAAGTCGGTAGTATCTAATAAGTGCTTATCAAAAGAGGCTAAATTGGCAGTGCACAATGGAGTTCTGGTACCAACCCTTATGTATGGAAGCGAAGCATGGAGTTGGAAAAATAAGGATGAAAGTAAATTGAATGCAGTTGAAATGCGATCTCTCAGGCGAATGTGTGGTAAAACTATGTATGATAGGTGCACTAATGTTGAAATTAGAGCAGAATGCAAGGCTGAGATAAGCATTATCGACAAAATTAAGAAAGGTCTTTTACGTTGGTTTGGTCATGTAGAGCGAATGGATGATGAAAGAACATCTAAAAAAATATATGATGCGACTGTGCCTGGATGTAGAAGTCGAGGAAGGCCGAGAAAGACATGGCATGATCAAGTAAAACAAGTGCTTGAAAGTGGGCATGTAAGAAGTCGGAATAATCGACGTGCGTGCATGAGGAGATGTATGAATGTGGAGGAAGCAAGAGAAGTGTGCCAGGACAGAGTGGTGTGGCGTTCTATCCTCTCTGCCTACCCCTTCGGGGAAATGGCGTGATGGTTAGTTAGTTAGTTAGTTAACAAACTGAAAAGAAATGAAGAAAGGATGTGACTCATGAGAAGGAAAGGTCAGATATAATGACGCCATCACATTACTTGTCTATTAACATTGCATTATTTACCTAGTACAGTTTATTCTAATGACGTTTTACCTTATCGTCGCATCGATGCCAATTAAAAATAGGCTATATGACACATTCTGAGATAGTAGATTTTAAGCGTATTTTTTAAAGATACAAAACAGAAAAAAAACATTGATTAATGAAAAAAAATGTTTATGTGAATAAATAGAACTCAACGATTAGATAATCGAGATCAGAATGTGCTCAAAATCACATAGCCCATTTTTAATATGCATCAACGTTTATTTACTATTACTTTCCCTTATCCGCAATTAATGTCGCGTAATGATTGGTTCACCGAGTGCATTGATACTGGATCATTTGTTACACGTAAGATGATCAGACTTACGCTTCATTGTCCGTCCAAGGTATCACATATCTATGAATTATTTCATGGGAACATTACAATGTTAAAACCGAATGATTTGGCACCCATGCATCGCCTTATGCACCATTAGGAGCGAATAACTGTAAGTAAGAGCGAATAACTATAACTGTAATTTGATTTTGTAAATCATAAATTTCATACAAACCCCATGGAAGTGTAAAACTTTAAAGAGCCATATCTCCATTAAACGTTTTATGGAGCTTTTTCCAACGAAGATACCCAAGTTTTACAGGAAAACCACTTTAACTCAACTTCGATGCGATTATATGGTCGCAAAAGAATGTCTCCTTTTACGTCATTAATTGAACATTTTATAAGGAGCTTGAACCATTACTATTCATTATTATTCATGTTCTACAGAATAATAAACTCCAACTCAAGGTAGCGTTATACATTAACGAGTAATGGAGTAAAAATTTTCATCCTTTCATTTGAATATGAATAAATTATGTTTAGGCCCAGTTTTTACCGGAATTATTTACTTAATTAAATGCGTAATTCTCTTCTCTGTCGCACTGTTTTTACAAATAAATTAATTGGATGGAGTTGTAACCTATATTATTCAATAAAAATATATATAACTTACAAAGCGACACGTGTCTAATCTTATCTAATAAAACGCATATACAGGTATATTTTAATGGTTTTTTTTTTCAACAAATTCATGATAAATGCACTGAAATATATTCAGTTTCTGTCCTTCCTTCCTTTCCCTTATCCGCACCCAAAGTGCATAGGGCACTGCATTGGTACACAGAGTACAGTAAATCTTGATAATTTATAGCGTTAAGGCAAGACGACCAGTCTTACGCTTCAGCGCCACCCTAGGTATCACACATATACTATTTTATGTGAAAAATGTAAATTTCCATGAAAATTCATATTGACTTCATTGATTTACAAAGTGTTTTATTATATTAAAATGTTACTTAGTATCTCAGATTAATTTCAATTTAAATTTGTAAAAATTTTGAATAAAATAAATAAATAAGACCCCTTCAGGAATTAAATTTGTCAAGCCACTTTTAAATTTGATTTCACGATTGTTTTTCCACCTCATGATTGGGAATAAAAACATTATAATTATCACATGACAAATTTTACAGCAGATGCACCCCTGTAAATGATGTGTATCGACCGGCTGAAAAGAGAACTGTCACAATATTTTGTTACATAATTCATCTTCTGTCAGCGGGAACATTGACGCGATGGCGGCGGCAGTGGTGCATCGTGCGATCCTATTAATAAACATAAATACACGTCTATTGTAACGGCATCGTCTCATAACAATGCATATTAAATAACTTCACTGTATGGATTCACGAAGTTCTGAAAGAGACGAGCAGTGGTGTATTTATTTGTTGATCAAAAGATCTGTATCATTTTACACTAGCAGATTGTTTACATACTGCGGTGCGATTCTCTAAGGTTTTAGACACTTCTGCGCATACGAATTCAGTACAAAATCGTATGCGCAGTAGTTTAAAAACACTTACAGAATCGGGCGGCAGGGGTTGGCAAAGAGCGCTATCCTAAATATTCTGACATTAATTTGTATAAAACGTTTTTTTACAGTATTTTCAAAGAATTTTCGATTTCTGTATTTTCAGTTCATTAAACTTTTGGGTAAGGTAAATTAAATAAAGCAACTTTTTAAATTACTTACTTGCTATTATTTATAGTAAAGATACAAACTAGACTTGTTTTCTATAGCTTTACATTCGGAGCGTAAGATATAATTTTAATTTATGTTATCAATGTAAACACTCTCACCGCTCGAAAATATTTTTTTTACAAAACTTTATTAGGTGGATAAATAACAAATTGGGCTGTGATAATAACATTATGTTAAATTATGTAAAGAAATATGACGTTAAGTTTATGAAAATTTATTCTTAGACCTGAAACTTATGAGGCTTTTGAGAGAATATGTAATGTTGTTTTGATTTGAGGTTTGAATATAAATACAAAATTATTACAATAAATTCTAAATATAATATTATCTGACAGTATTTTTGCTCTACATTTTTTAAACCAACATTTAAAATTACGCAAGTGTTAATTGTAGAACTATTGATAGCGGAATGTACAATTTGATTCTGTGAAAAAATGTAACACTCATGGTAAAATCCGGATCGACTGCTTTTTCCGTACAGTTCCGCATCCCTCGCATTACTAAATTAGTGGAGCAATCCTGAACGGCTTTTAGAAATGTTATTACTTCAGTCAACTGGAATTTCCCCGCGGAAATTTGAGTTTTTGTATGACCTTTGGAGTTACCTTTTGATAGGTCTAGATAGCAGTCGAATGCTCTGACAATTATAATACATAAGCCGAGACAGTGGTAGGGGCAATGAAAGCATTTGTTCGCGTACATAACGTAAATTCATCCGTATTTTTATCACACTAACAATCTTAAAATCGCGGTTTAGCTTGTTGAAAAAATCGGTAGAGTTGGCTGGACTGAAAAAAGACTCGATAGTCTTTAAAGCAGTCTAGGGAAAGGGTGGGGCTTTCAGGTCTAGTTAGAGTTACATGAGCGATGTGTTGGCTGATTTGAAAAAACTAAGTGAAAGAGATTTTGGGGAGCAGAAGACTCAGAATCGGAAGATCGGAAATGGAATAAAAGCTCTTCAGGAGGGTCATCAGAAATTAGTAAGCAATTTGTAATCAACGACATTTTATGCAAATATAACGATTTTTCACGTAGAAACGTTGATTTAAAAGATCTGTTAAAAACCTTTCAGGGTCTCTGTGATTTTGCGTATCAGTTTGGTTTTACAAGAATATCATATTTTTCAATAATCATCATTGATACTCTCTGGTATAGGTAGTTCGAATTCCTCTCCAAAATGTATCGCCTACCTTCACCCAATCCATTCCGTTTTTGTCACCTGTTATCCAACGAAATTCAGTCTCGAATATTCGCTCAGCGCAGCAACATTGACCTCGCAACATCCGTCCTTCTCTGATCTTTCTTCGTTCTATCCACCCTCGTTATACCCTCGTGATACTCGTCATCCATCTCCAAGCTTTCCAGATTCCAATTCCCGAATCCCCTCGACCAATAGTGAGTAAAGTGTGCTGTGCCCCTCGTTTGTGTCCCGCCGCGCCAGTTCGACGTGGTGTTCCAGGGTATTCCAGGATACTTCGCCCTTCCTGGTGGTCCTTCATCTTCATATCCCGCCCTTGAGTCCAGCTCTGGTAAGTCCTCTTCCATTTTCCGATCCTCGTTCGGACGAAATTACCAGAGAGTCTCATCGTGGCGGAACCATTTGGTCCTTCGAACCGGATTTAAAGAACCCCTCGTTTTTCGAATGTTATAAACCCGTAAAATCTAAAATTCCATCAAGTTTAATCAACTTGATATTATATTTGTAGATATAGTATTATTATATTGACGCGTTAACCTATTTATATTTGTGTTAGTTCTTTCAAAAATTAAATTATTGTTACATTTTGTTCACTTCACCCTACTATTCATAACCAGTTTATTTGCTGCACCAAAGTTCGTCCGTATTTAATAATAGTTTATTGACCTCGTATATTATATTACATATCTTTAATTTAACTCGACCTAATTTACTGCGTTATAAATATTTACAATTTATCGGTTTTTAAGATGCCGAACAAAAATGTAGGAGACAAAAAGTTAAAAATGCTAAATGCAAAATTAGCCAGTATTTATGAATTGATTAATAATGTCTTTAATTTGAGTAAAGATTTATCAACTAGAGAAAAAATTAGTGATTTCCTCATTAGGACAGAAACATTAGATCAAAATAGATGCGAATTTTTAGAAACGTTGGATAAACAAATCGAGTTACAAATCGAAATGGACCCCCGATTATGAAGTAGACTTTCGTTACAGGCAGTCCTTTGACGAATTTACTATGTTTTATACAGTATCGGGAAAGAAACGCTCGGGATCAAATGAATGATTCCAAACCGCCTGCGCCTGTAGAAGGAGAAAAACGTCGACAGCCGAAATTAAGAAGCATCGAATTGATTACTTTCGACGGCCAGATACAAAACTGGAGATTTGTTTTACCAAAATTTCAATTCGTTAGTTCATTTAAATTCAGACTTGACCGATTATGAAAAAATTCAAATACTCGTTAGTTGTTTACTTGGAAAATCTCGAAATATTCTAAATGGGATAATCGTTTCCGCGGAAAACTACGAACTTATCTATAAAACTTTGAAAAATAAATATGAGGACAGCCGCACATTAGCTACGGTTTACCTAAATCAATTGTTTAAATTCAAACCAATTAAAAGTTCCTCCGTAAACGCTTTGGAAGACTTTTTGGAAACATTTGCAGGATCGGTTTTATCGTTGCAACAGATAGATATTCCAGATCTGTTCGATTTTATACTTTTAAATATGAGTTTAAACGTGTTAGACGCAGAATCGGTTAAAATGTTTGAGCAAAATTATAGAGACTCATCTATACCAACATTCGAAAATTTAGTGCAATTTATAAGAGAGCAGGTAAAAATATTAAGTCGGCTGAGCAATTCGGAAGTACCAAAAGCTGAACGTCTACAGACGTTTATGATTAGTTCGCATTCAAAAAAGTTTTATGATAATTCTTTGAAATTTGTATGTCCGTTTTGTGAAGAAAAACATACATTATATAAGTGTGATAAATACTCAATGCTCGATCCAGAAGAGAGGAAAATATTTATCACAAAACATCGTCGTTGTTTGAATTGTCTTGGGAATCATCCGAAATCGCAATGTAAATCATTAAATAAATGTGCTATATGTAGTAACTCGCATCACACATCGTTACATATAAATCCACCGGTTTTATTAGATGAAAAAGATTTATATCGAACCGATTTTAATAAACCAAAAACGGAAGATCGCTCGAGTACCCCAAAAAATGATTTAAGTTTAGTTACAACCTCAAAAAATCCTCTAGAAACGCAGACCATTCGGGTTCTGCCTACTGCTCTTGTTAAAGTTTTTAACCTTTATGGAGAAGAAACCCATGCCAGATTTTTAGTTGATTCTTGTTCCATGACAAACGTTGTATCCGAGAAATTTTGTAAAAGATCAAGAATAAATATTAATTCCTCCGGATCAGTGGTTCAAGGTATATCGGGTTATAATAAATCAGTGGTTGGCTCATCAACATTTAATCTAGCTTCACGTATCCATTCAAATGTAAATTACGAAGTAAACGCGTTGGTTGTAAAAAGGGTTACGGACAACTTACCTACATTTCCTTTCAACAGAAAAAACTTTTCTCAAGTCAAGGATAAATATTTAGCCGATCCATTTTTCTATCAACCTCATGAAATTGACGGAATACTTGGTGTTGAACTTTTCGGATCATTAATACGTGCAGGAAAAATCTCAAATCCTGCTGGAGATCTCGTGGCATTAGAGACATCGCTCGGTTATATTGTCATGGGGAAAACTCGTACTCTCGCCCTTGAAGATGCTCGGGATTATAATTATAGCGATCCTTTTCAAATTCTCATCCGGGAAATTGCCGAATAATATCGATCAAAATTCTAAAAAAAATTTACTAAGCCGTCCTACCTACGGTAATGAACGCGCCTCACATTGTTTTTATCCCTCCTTTCGCAACAACCCTTTAATATAATTCTAAAAATTAATTTCGTCGTTGTTTGTTTCGTTATTATTTCTTTAAAATCGTTATTTTACTCCATTATTACGCTACTATCTCTCAAATTTAAAATCGTTTAACCACGAAGTGTTTTGAAGTCGAAGACTTCAAGGCGGCAGCTATGGTTTTTGGCCATCATTGATACTCTCTGGTATAGGTAGTTCGAATTCCTCTCCAAAATGTATCGCCTACCTTCACCCAATCCATTCCGTTTTGTCACCTGTTATCCAACGAAATTCAGTCTCGAATATTCGCTCAGCGCAGCAACATTGACCTCGCAACATCCGTCCTTCTCTGATCTTTCTTCGTTCTATCCACCCTCGTTATACCCTCGTGATACTCGTCATCCATCTCCAAGCTTTCCAGATTCCAATTCCCGAATCCCCTCGACCAATAGTGAGTAAAGTGTGCTGTGCCCCTCGTTTGTGTCCCGCCGCGCCAGTTCGACGTGGTGTTCCAGGGTATTCCAGGATACTTCGCCCTTCCTGGTGGTCCTTCATCTTCATATCCCGCCCTTGAGTCCAGCTCTGGTAAGTCCTCTTCCATTTTCCGATCCTCGTTCGGACGAAATTACCAGAGAGTCTCATCGTGGCGGAACCAGTGTATGTAATAAAAAAATTAAATCTTTTCGTACTTAGAATCAATAACTCTTGGTAGGATTGTAAACAACTTTGTTAGTTTTACTAATAATCTTAATAATCTTCACGTATTAAGTTCCGGTTCATTGATTACGACTTCGTCCTTAACTCATATTCCTATAGAAGTTGAGTGTCTCCTAACACACCCCAAGTACAACGTAATTGATCTTTTCACAAACAGAGCGTAACCAATGTTAATGAATTAATTTAGTCATCATCCCAGTTCTTTTTATGGCAGAAGTAGGAACCTCATTTGTTCCAATTACTATTCCCTCAATGTTCCCTCAGCTCTGCTCCAGATAAAGTGTACTTACACAACTCCACCTATGTTTCCTCACCACTTACTAACCGCAACATCGCAGTATCTCCACCTCCTGTAGAAAGAAACAAATCCTAATCTCATTGCGTAATCTCAAATGTTAAGTGTTTCTTACCCTTTCGTGCTTTGTTCTTTGCTTTATCGGGTGCTTTAATCTTGCGGGCTGAATGTGATCCTCGTACTAATAGTCATTTAAGAGACCTCCGAATATTATTGAAAGTAATCGACACAATAATGTTACTTGGCTAACAAAAGAGTGTTCTCTTTCTTCAGTTTTAACACATTAAAAAAAACTGGAGGCAGTTTGTGGAATTCATATGCTCCACATAGGGAGAATATGAATGACGATGATGATGATGAAAAAAAAGTTTAATTTTCAACTTTTCCCCTTGGAAGAATTCATTCACATCCTTGTAATAAAAATATGATTATGTACATAAACTTTTGGAGGCTTATATTCATTTGACCTTCTTTGTGAAAAAAAAATCTTTTTTTCTTTACTCAAATTGGTTAAACTTGCCAATGAATATTGTTTGTTACTAGGAATATTTCTGAGAGTGGTTTATCTTGGTAGTTTAAGTGTTATTTTGTCAGTTTCAACTTACTTAGTCACACTCATTCTGAACTTAAAATTAAAATTTACTCTTCAATTACTTGTATGAATCATATTTACTTTCTTCTGAAACTACCATATTAGATACCTTGCCCACGAAGTGAATTTTTGAAGACTTTATTATTTAACCTCTTCCAAACCCTTTCGAATATTTTTTTTATACATATATTTGGCTTAATGGTAAATGATATTTTCCTGGTAAACTTGTAGTTAGTGTATGTTTTGCGTAGGTAATCTATTTTCGCATCAGTGCATTAGGGATGAATGATCGATAAATTTGGCAGAAACGGTTCTTTGCGGTTTCGTTGTTTGGCGACTTAATATTTTAACCAACCAATTTCTTTACTTTTTTCATGGACTATAGTCCATAAATCAGATACAAAGTGTCTTAATTAAGTTTCATTGAAATGAATAATTTATTACACCAACTAACGCTTTTCGACGACATTAATTATTATACTCGTAAATAAACTGAGATATTCTTTAAACAGATTTTAAAACGTCGTGTTATTTTAAGTACCTACTGCCTGACTAACGAAATTGAGTAAATTTTTAAATATTTCAACAACTTGTCTATAATTTAATTAGTATACGAGTGCCTGGTCGAGTTACCCGTAGTAATGCACTATTTTACTGTAGCCAATCATCGACCAATTACAGTGCTAACCCACCGATACGAAGAATGCACGCACTGGCTAACAAGTATACTAACAATATTGACGTTTTCAACACAAATCTAGTGCATTTTAGGGAACAATGTCTGGATGCCATCTCTGGCGATAGCTACCTACTGTGTAATCATTTTAAAATGTCTATGTAAAAGCCCTATGGGCGTAAAATCAATAAAATAAATAAAAAAATAAAAACTGACCACGACAGTTTATTTTTGCTAACAATAACATGTCACAAAAATAATTAATATAACAAAATTATGAAAACAAGTAATAACATAATTCCTTACTGATAATTCCTTGCTTTCCCCCGTGACACTTCTTTATAAAATGGATACCTGAGATTACCTTAGATTCTATTCAGGTAAGGAGGATTTACGAGGATTACTATTGCGACGATCATTTCCATGAAATATTTTGATTTACAATTTAACATCTCAACAGAGACGAGAAGATTGGAAGGGAATATGGATATCTACGCGTTTACAGGGCTTATGACCTGTCATTGGCTGGGTTAAGTGGCCACTTGATGTATTACAACATTCCCCATTTTACCTAGTATTTGATATCCATATCTGCCAATATACAGTAAAATGGCGCGACGCTTCACATGTGAACACTCTCTGTCATCCATTGAGAAAATTGTTAAGCATTTTAGCAGAAACCTTTTATGATTGCAAGTGAGATTCTTACCGAATTATATCACCTACTAGGAAACGCCTGAAAATAAATCTTCAATTTGTTATGCTTATAACTTTTACCAGCTAATTTTTATAAACAACATTTTGAGTGTGTCCAAATACTTGTAGACAAAAACTGGATTTCATAATAATACGAGTACATCAGTGGCCACTTAACCCAGCCAATGACAGTTCATAAGCCCTGTAAACGCCTAGATATCCATATTCCCTTCCAATCTTCTCGTCTCTGTTGAGATGTTAAATTGTAATTATTAGGCCGTAATAGGTGAAATCCAGTTTTTGTCTACAAGTATTTGGACACACTCAAAATGTTGTTTATTTTGATTTATTTTGCATTCGTCTCCGTTTATAAGATCCCCCTGTTTTGCTAACATCGGTACTCGGTCTAAAAATATGGTCCTTCTGATTCACCCGATTCCTTCTGTCACCGTGTCCCCCTCGGATAATAGGAGTATATTCCCAATAGTGCTTCCACAAATACGTCAGCGGTTATTTGATTGGAGCGACTGGCAGACGAATGCGGGAGCCCGGCGCCATTTGGCAGACATCGTCCTCCGTATTCATAATCCCCATTACAAGAACAATTTAAACAAATTTAAAAGACGATACAAACGCGCTCTGGTCGATGTCGAAAATCTGTAAAAAAAATCTGTTCTAAATCCAGCAAGAAATCTGGAGACAATTATTTTATGGAGGACGGCCGCGATCCTCGTTTTTTCTTTGAAAAAATATTGAAGGGCCAACGAACATCCCTAAACAAGCGTTAATTCTTGTTTTTTTTTTTCAAGAGTACCCGAACATTTCAATATGGAGGCTAATTTTGTTTTTTATCTATAAGTTGCTAGAAATATCGCTTTGAAATTCACTAGATCATCAACAGCCGCCTGCGTTTTCCATTCTTCTGGTCGATGTCTAAAATCTGTAAAAAAAAAGTATCTGAAAATCCAACTGGAGACAATTATTTTATGGATCCCTTTGAAAAAAATTGAAAGGCCAACGAACATCCCTAAACAAGCGTTAATTCTTGTTTTTTTTCCCTGAGAGTACCCGAACATTTCAATAATTTTGAGGCTAATTTTGTTTTTTATCTATAAGTTGCTAGAAATATCGGCTTTGAAATTCACTAGATCATCAACAGCCGCCTGCCGTTTCCATTCGACGCATGTTGCTTGATCGCCAAGTCTTTTATTCTATGATTTGTATAAATCAGCGAACGTTTGCATTAGACGCTGATTCTCGTATTTATTTTTTCATCTTGCCTTTCACATTTCTCAAGTTGTTTCCCTCAATGTACATACATATCGTGCCTATTCTGCGAAAAAACACTATAAATAAAAATTCAAATAGAATATGCCATTTCTGATTTTTAACTATATTCAGTAATATATTGAATTGTCCTCACAAAAATTTTAATTCAATTACGATATATCTCGAAACTAAATCAAAATGATTATGGTCACGTTATATTCGTATAATATATTATATTATACATATAGGTATAATATATTTGAATATTATTCATTTAATATGTTTTCGTTTTGTTTAGTCTGGAAAATGTATGTTTTCATTGAAACGCGTGTTAAACGCATTAGTTTTAAATGGCTTTATGGAATATAGATGACATGATTGTATATTATATAATTCCAACGCGAAGCATGTCAATCTACCTTTTATTTTTATGAATTAAAATCTAAAATGTGATACCTAATTTAATTAGAGTGTAAAAAATCTGTCACGTTGCTGTTTTCCCCACCTAGCTGTCTGTATTCTGATAGATGGGCGACTCTGAATAGCGGGGTAGATCAACCAATCAAGATCCACTGACACCCTGCCAAAGTGACCCTCTATGGCTATTGTTGTTTGTACCGAAATTGGTCGGCCATTATGGCGCACCCCGTTGGCTCAGCCATTTGATAAAGTACTCTTAAACCACTCTTCAGTATCCAAACGTCACCATCAATAATGTGGGTATTCTTATTTCTTCTGTTTTTCGATTGGCCGTAATAAAATAAACCTAATAAACTTATAAAATAACGGTTATTTTTAATGCTCTTGTGGAGCTTTTGGGCCCTCTTAAGATTTTTTCACTGAAATGTAATTTTCGCATTTTTTATTAATTTCCATTATTAATAACGTAGCTTTCATGTTTTTTCATCCAACAATAAGTTGGTCTTTGACAAGTGCTACTTCTAAATCGTTTTCTCAACTATGAATATTTTTAAACATTTACAAGTATCTAATTGCTAAAAGTTTTTATCTACACATAAACAAATCTGGCAAAAATTAGGATTGCGGTAATATTTTCGACAAATTATTTCTAGTCCCCGATAAATTCGCAGTGCCCTTATAATATTACTCAACGTCCTGATAATATTACTCGGCGCCCTGATAAAAGTATCGGAACATCGAATGATTTATTAGGCAACTAAAAATAATTTTTCGTTCTTTTGAGTTGAGAAAATTTTGAGTTCTTTTATTAGGTATTCCTTCAGTCCTTTATTTAATAGAAAGGTAGCCAAATTGTTGGAAATTATTCTAAAATATCAATAATTCTTCAAATGCATTGATAATATAATTATTGATGTTTTATTCAAAATTCCTGTTAACTGTCGCGTCGTTGACGAAAAAGACGATTTTTTTAAAGTGTAAAATAAATTAGATTTTGTCTCGTCTCGATCCAAAAAACAATAGACGACGAAATCTATAATCCCAGCATCCGTAGTAATATTAATACCAGAAAACAGCGCCCCATTCCCCAAACACCAATATTACATTGATTACATCTCCGTCAAGGAATGCTTTGAATTCGCACCGAAATCTGCCAATATTTGATTAGTTAATTACTCAGAAACAGCCACGGGCGTTTATTTTTCTATCAAATCCTGATTTGGTATTAAATAGCAGGATTGATATTTCATTTCAGTCATGAAATCAAAACAATGATTGATATCATACATCATACATCCGCCTCTACTGAATTACTTCGCATTGCAGTGATTTTCTCCGGTCTAATACCTGTTTCTTTTCAATGGACGCCTCGCTTTTCTATGGTCCTTTGTGTAAATAGCGTGCAGATTGAAAGCGCTAGCACTTCAGATGAGTTTTTAGTGCTTTACTAGACTTTAGCAGCTGTCTGCGGGACGACTGAGAAAACACGAAAGCTTCCCCAGTTTCCCTCGTATTTTGACACGGAACATCTACCAAACGGTAAACTTTCATTTCAAAACAGTTAACTGCACTTCGGTTGCAACTTTTGACAGGTTCAATAACGAAACAAACATTTTACGCCGTAAGAGGATTTATTTTTATACTTGGGTAACATTGAGCCAAATATTTTTCTAAAACCGTACCGTAGCTTTGTTACTTTGTATTTTGTATTGAAGTTCAAGTTATTGTTTAGTTTTGTGGTGGTTTTGTTCTTATTGGTTTATTTCTTATCCCCCATATTCTCTCCCTGTATTCAGCTTGTACAATTCGCCGTTTTATGTCGGTTTACCTTAATAAATTGTTATTAAATTGCTGGAATCCCTTTCATATTCTTTTCTGTCGGAGATTATTCTTCTTTTGGGTCTTCGTCACGTTTCGGAAGGTGATGAAAAAGGTATGACGTCATTTGACACGTTTAGAATCAGACAAAAAGCATGCGCCAACCTCATAGACAATAAAACTACTGGCCCTCTATAACTCCATAGTGTAGAAGTAATTTAGTAATAATTGTTTATTGCCTCCAATTACGCTTCGTGTCATCAACCTTAGCGCCACAAGCTCTAGTCTTTATTATCGGGTAGAGTGTAGAGTAGCCGTAATCAGAAGTACTTGTATTATTATTTATTATCTTAACCATCAATCACAAAATCTGACAGTTTTTATGTGGGGAACAGTAACTACCGTGTACTTAATATTTATGTTAAATATTTTAAATTTTACGTAGAAGGATTTTGTATCACAAGATAAGTATCCCAATTATTGCACCTTGCACAGATTGATATAGTAATAAATCATATTTGATGCATCGACAACATTAATGCAATTTTTCGATCTCTTTATTTTAAAAAAACTAGTTATTTGATAATTTTGTCGATAGTGCTTATCTCAGCCTTGCACTCTGCTCTAATTTCGACATTTGTACACCTATTATGCATAGTCTCATACGATTAATATAATAACCTTCTCATATATCTCCCAAAAATATTGACAGTTTAATAAACATTTTCTGATACATACTGTTATTTAACTGTATAGCAAACAGTTACCGTTATATCATAATAAAAACATTATTCGTTTTATGGAACCTATTGTGCGTCGAAGTAATATCAAGAAACATCAAAATAATTATGCGCTCGCTGTATCTACATTTTATGGGAAACATAATTATTATAAAATAGCGCACGAATAAAAATATGTGAGGAGATAATTATAATATATTATGTAAATCTCCGTCAATTACTACTCAAAATGAATTGGGTTCTTCCCGATTTTTGTTTTTTATTTCAAAGAATTCATTGAAAAATTACAATATCTAGGGAATTTTTTTTTAATTTTTACGATGTCATATGAATTTTCTAGCGCGGTTTGAAATTATATCGTTGAAATTGTAAAAATATACTTTAAATATTTATAACGTTTTCAAGGATATTTATGCTATCGGGAAGAACCCTACTTTTAAGTACATTTTGAAGTACCTACATAGATACGTGAAGTGTTTCTGCACCATGGAATATGATATTGTGAAGAGCAAATTCGCCATTCTTACGTTTTTAATTTATTTGTTCATTTCATTTTACACCACCACAGAGATGAGGTAAATTTTTTTCAAATTCAGGAATATGGATATTCGAGCATTTACAGGGCTTATGGCCTGTCATTGGCTGGGTTAAGTAGCCACTTTATGTACTACAACATTTCCCAAAGTAGCCACTTAACCCAGCCAATGACAGGTCATAAGCCCTGTAAACGCTCGAATATCAATTCCTGAATTAGAAAATATTCTACCTCATCTCTGAAGGGATATAAAATGAAATATATACCTACTCCCGTCTTGGGATAAAATACAGATTTGTGTACAAGTATTTGAACACGCCCAAAATGTTGTATTTGTTAATTGTTTTTTTAATGCGTGGGAATTCCGGTGCAATTTAAGAAAACATTGATTTTGTCTAATAAACATTGTTTTTTTGTAAAATATTTGGTTTCTGTTTTATCAGAGCTTTTAGAGCTTTTATTTTTAATTTCCTCCCCTTTTTAATGTTAAAAGTTCTAAAAGTTCTTTTGCGATGTTGCTCGCCAAAGTAATTATTAAAATTGATAGAGGTATCGTTGTATTAAGTAGTGTGAAGTGATTTTAGTGAATTCGTTATCAGTGTTAGCTTGCATCGAAATGACTTTTCTATTTGAAAAACGTCCAGATTGAAATATTTATGTTTATACATTATTGAAAGCGTTCTGAATTATTCGTACGTATTCTCTACGTTTAAAAATATTTTTACTACGTGTGTTCCTAATCCTTTCTTTTAATAAATTCAGTAAAATCGTGGCGAACATCTTTACAAACTTTCTTGTACCGTTGATCCTTTTTTGGTTGAAGATATTAAATCTGATATGAGATGTTTTTTTCGTCTTTTATATTATCCGTAATAAAATCCTTCCTTTATGGATGCAAGAAATGGAGGTCCCGTAGATCGTGTGAGGAAGAGGAAGGACCGAGAGACGTGAGTAGATGGAATATGAAGGTGACATAGGAAATAGAAGGAAAGGGTGGAGATAGTAACGGAAATTGTAAAAAGATTTATTGGCCCGATCTAGACGTATTGCGTCCCTGCGATAGAATCACTACTATGTGTGAAGTCACTGATATCTATGTTTAATCATTTCGTCAATTCATGAAATAAAATATGTTTTTTTTTTTTTTTTTTTTTTTTTTTTTTTTTTTTTAAAAGAAACATTTGAGTTCTTATGATATACTCAAATGTACTTACATGATTTTAAAGTAGTGAATATTTTAAGCTATCTTTCTTGAAAATCTTGCTTTATGAACGGAAAATATCCGTCTTAAAAAAATAGGTTGCACTAAAGTCACCAAGGTAATAATGCTATACTCATTGAACATGTTTTAATAATGAACTGAAAGGAACATAGCTTAGAAAATATCTAATCATCATCATCATACCATATCCGCTCCCTATGTGGTGCGGTTTCACAAACTGCCTCCACGAAAAATCAATTAGTCAGTCAATGAAAGAACATCCACTTGATTAAATATAAACCTTGTACATCAAGCAAGGTAAAAAAATATAATGTAAAATAGGCAAGCATTGTTGAGGCTCTCAGGAGGCATACGTAGTATATGGCCCAGCCAGCCGAAATAGAGAAATACGGGAACAGTTTTCGTTTCCTGTATTGTTATAATCTTAAGTTTATTCACAATAAATTGTAATTTAAAAGTGTGTTTTCCTAGAGTTACATTATGTCAAGTTTTTGCAGCAAATCGCGTGTTGTTTTTGGCCTGTCTGTTCATATTATTACAAAGTACCTATCCTGACTGCAAACGTTATTCTGTGTTCACGTCTGCAGTAACTTTAATTCACTATCATAAAGTTTAACCTGGTGCAATTAGCCGAGTTCGCTGAGCTCCAACTAGCGCACCAATGCTGAGGAAAACAAAACCTTGTGCCTTAGAAGAAACTTTGAAAGGAACACAAAAGTCACATCAAAGTTCACCTCAAAACCTCATCTATTTTTCCTAGCTACCCTTCCCTGCACTTTTGTTTGATTTTGTTTAGAGATTCTTCTCTAACTAACCTCCGAGTAAAGCTAACTTTACTATGTGTGAAACTTTATTTTCAACAATAAAATATAGTGGAGTTAGAATCTATTAATGGTACCATATACGTAAGGAGAGATTTTATATGTGCCTTGTATATTTTCAACAATTCAGTTTCTAATTTAGTGTGAAGATTCCCGAACAGTCAGATAGCTATCTATGTATAGCCTATTAGACTATAGTCTATTGAGCTTCACAATCGCACAGATCCTATCCAAAGTATCTTTTATTTCATTTAATTTAATTTTTTTTTTTTTTTTAACCACCTCAACAGGCCAGGAAGCCCAATTACAGAGGGGAACAACGTCACAACCGTTTTACCTGTAATGTATTTATCGTATAGCCAGAATCGTATTTATCGTATTGGTCATATAGCCAGAATGACGGACGACAGATGGACGAAACGTGGTCTGGTGTGGAGACCCCGAGGCCACAAGGACGTCCACAGATGAGACGGGTGGACGGCATCAAAAAGTTTGCTGGAAGACGGTGGATGCAAATGGCGCAGGATCGGGAGGAGTGGAGGCGGCAGGGGAGGCTTAAAACTCCTTCGATCATCTAAAAAAGTTCAAGACCGGCTTTCTCGCCCGAGGTATCGTCACCCCCCGTAGGTAATACCTACCCTCACCCTCTACTCTGCCCCAGCAGCTATGAACGTGGGGCTAACGTATTTATTTTATTCCACCCGCGACCCGAAATTACGACGCCCTTTGACACCTGTTCTAGCTACCGAAAACACCTCAAAGTCTCGAAACAGAAGATTGACATTATTTTTTTTACAGTTTCCGTGATGTGGGCGTTAGAAAGTCTTTAAGTGAGATACTCACGAAGCTTTAAGGTTCTCTTTTCGCTAGTTTTTCTGTGTTCTTTATCCACGCGAATTTGTTATTCAGATGAAGCTCCAGACACGTGACTGTGTGGTGAAGTTATAAAAACGTTAACCGCTGTCGAACCTGTTTTACCCACATTAATACATTGTTATTTATTCCCTTTTTGTGCTGGAGTTTTCTCTGATTTATCTAATTCGTGTGCTGTCTGACTCTAATACTTGAGTCACTAAAATTATTCAAAATTAAGTAAATCGTAGGTGTAAAGAAACGTTAAAAATGTTTAACTTCGTGGCAATCAGCACATGGTATAACGATTTCTTGTGTAACTCACGAAACGGCACATTTTCTATTGTTTTTTAAAAATATTAATAATTCCTATTCAGCGTGATGTGTGTTAATTCCCACTTAAATAAAAAAACATTCCTATTCATCTGTATTCTATCTAAGAAGTAATGAGTACTTTTATTATATACTCAAATATTTCAATTTCGGGCTGCTTTCAAATAGTCGGAAATAACTGTGCCAGAAAGCAGGAAACAAGTTGTGGTGGAGTGGGATTCGAACCTAGAGATTCTAATCCGGAATCCTCGAATCTACCACTAGACCACAACCCGGTTCACAATCTCTTCGGAGCTTTTTAATAAGCAGTCTCTTTAAAGCTGTAAACCGGCGAATCCTTTAACTGTGCACTGGGTGGTTTTCTGCGGTAGATTTCAAAGTTTTAGCTTATTTCTATGTCATCAAAAGACGAGATACTCGCGGCTTTAGTCCTCCGTAGCACTTTCAAAATTAATATTTTGTCAGGCTTAAATTTATTTTAGAAAAATAGTTTAGTGGCATAAATCTTGATTCCGGTTTTAGAAATATGGTAGTGGCACCTTTATCAATTCATAGACAAGTCAGAAAATATTATTCTAGAGAGATAAATAATAATAAACTACCTTTAATAAATAGCTGAATATAATATAATATGTACTTATGATAAAATGTGACCAAAGCTTTTCTTTAAAACAAAGGGTGGAAATTTTTCATGATTTAGTCATATTCGTTTATATTTAAGTACCTACTTATTAATTTTTTTAACTCATGTGTATTTACATTGTTTTTTTATATTTTTACAGGATTTTTCGGATATCCAGCTAATCCTCTAAAAACGGTAAGCGCCATTAAAAAAACAAAACTCATCTACCCATACAAATATGTTTCAGTTTCCTGAATTTAGTTTTACGTTATTCGAAACTTATATCGGTATTTTTTAACCACCTTAACAGGCCCAGAGGCCCAACAACAAAGAGAAACAACATCGCAAACACTCAGGCTTAAGAAAAATCAATATTGATTTCTGTGTTCTCACCAGGAATCAAACCCGGGCCTCTGTATCGTGAGTCCAGCGTCTAAGCGATTACAGTACGGAGGCCGCCGTATTATGGAAGATCCATGATTTCCATTGTTTGCTCTATGTAAATATCATTACTTCCATATATTTTTAATTTGCGTCCTGAAGCAATTTCTAAACTATTGAAAACGCTTAAAAACAACATACAAACATTGTTTTGTTTCAGAGGGAACAAAGAATAAACAATAATATCACTTTTAAACTAAACAACGTAAATTTCTATTGATATTAGCTATGTTCTAAGAATATACTTGTTTAAGTTTACGGCCCACGAATATTTCTGGGCTCCTTCCACGCCCTGTGGTTACAAAATGTGAGCGAAAACGGACATAACGTGTAGATATATTGTGAATATACACAGAAATAACGCGTAGACTTCCGCGGCAAAAATATATTTACTTGCCAAATTTACATAGATTTTATAGGCTTTCTTGCATAACCGACAAAATATTTTCAATTTTTTTTTTGAATAATGTAACAACCGCATTGAAAATTTGTTTTTTTTTCTATATCCACACTTTATGGTGCACAGGGCACTGCATTGGTACACCAAGTGCAGAAAAAAATCGACGCTTTATACAGCAAACAAATAATATTTGTTTTTCTGTCATTATTTTCCCGCCTGTTGGTTTTATGGTAGCGAGTTGGGCTACCATGCTTGAGGTCGCGGAATCGATTCCCGACGATATGAAGTAGTATGGTTACTATTCCTCATCATCATCTCAGCCCGTTGAGGTCCACTGCTGGACATAGGCCTCCCCCTGCCGTCTCCACTCCTCCCGATCCCGCGCCGTCCCCATCCACTGTCTTCCAGCAGACTTCCATTGGTTACCATTACCACTTTAAAAAGTTCATTCGTGATGCCTTGGACTGGCACTGAAGAGTAAAACTCCCTGCACTTGGTCTAACAATGCAGTTTCCTATGTACCATTAGGTGCGGATAGGGAAAATTAGTAGTTTACTATTTTAGGAATTATGACTTGAGTTGCCACTCTTCTGCCTTTTAGTACTATATCATGACTTAACAGCTTTAAGCTATTTTAGTAGCTTTTTATCCATAAAAACCGTAACCGCTTTCACAGCGTAGGCGGAGTCACGAGTATGCAGTTCTACCACGCATGTAAGATTACCGTGGGGAACAACAAAAATATTTTTAGTATGAGGAATACGCAGATGGACCATAAAAAAAAAACATCATATTTTTAGCAGGTGGTAATGATTACTTCAACACAATTTTTAAGTATTCATTTTATAAATTTGATTTATTTATTTGCATAAAACAAAAATTGTGACCTGTTGTTTTGATAATTGGTCACTTTATCCTTACCTTTTGACTTCATTTAATACCTCTGCTTTTGACCAATGTTTTAGTATTCTCAGATTTCTATACTTTATATGTACAGGTAATTCTCTGAAGAAAAGCGTAATTCATTACAATTCATCCAAAATACTCTAAAAAAAGATTGTGGTAAAATTAATATGAATGAATTATTATTATACAAAGCCCTGATGAAGGAGTAGTGTCTCCGAAACCGGTTGGCGTGTTAAAAAATAAAAAAGTAGCTTAAAACAAAAGTTGTTTAATTTCATAATTATAGAAAACTACAAAGTGAGTGCCACAAACATTGAATCAATATAAATTATTCTGAGTTGAACGAGAGTCACTTGGTGTCAGTAGTATAATAATTTATCGGGACGCCGAATTTTCCATATATTCAATATGAATAATTTATCTTTAATTTTGAATCATTTATTTGCAATGACCGCAATCTTTTTTTTTAACTGCGTAAGAATTATTAGGAATTACAAATGTTTTCGTGTGCATAGCGACGTGATATTGTTAGGGATTCGCCACACGTCCGTCCTTAAATTAAACCTTTGATCGAGCGCCACACCCACCGATTGTGTTATTGGGACATCAATTATATTGGACTTTCAATTAATGGCCCGTGACAATCTTCCGATCGGGAGGGCGACTGAACCTGGGGCCATCGGCGTATTCTTATTTGTTTTTATTATTCATTTATTAATATCTGTGACTAGTGCCCAGAGATAATCTGGTGACAACTCAGTTTGAATCGTGCAACACCTTTTATAAATTCGTTGTCAACATAAAATCTAGATGCCTGGCCGTAAAGTCCAGTGTTTTTTTGTATGGAAGTTCATATTTAATAAAACTTTACATGTTTTTTTTAGTTGACAAGTCATTAAACGTTAAGCCAAATTTAATTTAAATATTCAAATTTTATCCAAGAAACTCGATATTAGTAAAAACCAGTAGTTACAGATGGATAGGCATCTCTGTTTTATCTAGAATAGGAGCGCAGGAAAAAATATACCTTGGTTACCATTTATGATTTTTTGTAAACTTTTTGCAACTTCAAAATTGCAACAATGTTACAAAAAAGCGCATTAAGAATAAAACCATTTGATTTGAGGTTCTAAAGCTTTCATTCGGGTGAAAAAAAGGACATTTTTCGCAATTAAGTTTTCAGTAACAATAATTTAAGATTCGTATAATCAAACCATATTTCGCTTGAGGCGTTTGTGTAATCGAATATTCAATAGCTCGTAAATTTATTGTCTCTTGAATATGCAAATATTTTAATTGTTTCCTGTGATAGTGTATTCTCCTTTGTATTCCCTGACGTGAACATATCGCCTCCAAATTCCAGCAAACTCAATGGCCACTCCATAATAATACTGCTTCTACACTTTACTACATACTCCAACTTCAATAATGGCGCCTTATGTACCCCTAGTCTCGTGCCCAATTGTACCATTACTATTCCAAACCTTGAGGTTGGGAAAGCTCTTCAACGTTTAACAAAATAAAAGTGCATCTGCATAATGTTAGTTCTTTAAACACTCTCGCGAAGTTTTAGGGTCGCTCGTTCTCGACCGAAGATGTATGGCGATAGCATCGTGAGTACAAAGCGACCTACTACACCCTCCAACTTCAGTCAACTTCGCAAGAGTTGGGTAGATATAATTCTGTAATCATTGTACCCTCGAAGGCGTTGTTGCTTAGGAGTATAATTATTATGTATCATCGTAATTGTACAGCATTAAATTAATGTGACAATCGTAACTGAAATTGGTGTCCCCAAAAGCTGTCGATCCGTCCCCTTTTTCTACCATAATAAATTCCTATGTAATTATGTCATCAATATAAGTCTTTTTTACCATCTACTTATCTTTTTTATTTTTCTATGTAGGTAGCCTTTATCTATTAAAAGACTAATCTTCCATTACTTGAACGATTATGATTAAGTAAAAAAAAAATTCTATCCCTGTTTTGATAAAGCAATAATATTATTTTCATTACTTAAATGAAGCACTCTAAAATATGATATTCTTATAAAATATTGTCGGTACATCCTTTTAATAACCTGTTTTTTTTTCATTTGACGGTTTCGATATAAACTGGTACCTTGAAAAACATGAATATTATTTATTTTATATACATAAATCGTCAATGTTAAAACTCTTAACTGAGCAATAAAGATTACTGTTTTTTTAAATCGATTCCATTCTTATTGTTTTCGCGTTTGACATGTATTTTTCCGCTCTCGTAAGTTCCCGAGTTCACATAATATTTTCTTCTGACAGTACGCCATTATCATTTATTTCCCTTCAACTATGTCCTTGGCTTTGGTTCATGTTTTCAAAGAAATATGTACTTTGAACATTCTGGAAAGCGGTGAATTTTTCGATGGCATTTTCTATTCATTTGAAGAAATTAAGTAATTGTTTAACTCAATACACATCATAAGAACTCAGAGAGATTTCAGTGTGAAATATAATACATAATATTACTTTGAGCAGATGCTACGTACAAATACATTGTATTGATTCCAGCAGAATTGTGATTTATTTATCCGAAACGCTTTACATTTCCGAGTAAATTGATGGGATTAACGGCGGTTTCTTAGGATTTATTTGGGTTTCACGTTCAGTAATAGAGATGAACCATTCTGGTGAAATCCTGTCGAGGTAGTTCTAAACCCTCTTGGACCCATTTAGGTTTAGTTGTAACTCAGGGCCCTAAGCTTCCCCGGAGAAATATTGCAAATCAAACTCTTCGCCATACTTTAAAACTCGTTTATAATATAAATATACTTACTAACCGACACATTTGGCGAAGTAGTACTTTTTCTATTTCATGGGAGACCCGTTTTTTGCCAGTGTGTGGTACCATAATAATATTGATTCAATGATAATTATTTGAAAAAATTCTATTCCAATTTTCACACAACGCGGTTTCTGTTGATGATTGTGTAAAGTGTAAAACAACAGAAATGTATCAAACAACGCATAACGCACTGATCTTATTCTTTTTAATATAAAATAAGTATGTATGATACATATTTTGCATGTTATTCTATTTTTTATGAAAACGGTGGCTGTTATATTTTTGTGTATTATTAAGTATTTTTACTTTACTAATTTTATATATTTTTCACTTCAATTCGTTCAATTTTCCCCATGATTGAACGTTTCATTACATTGAAAAAAAATTCCGCACTTAATTACGCGTCCCTTGTTTTCGGGTTGTACTTACTAGCACAGATATATCTTTAACCCGTATATCCTTGAAGGACCCCCTTTTATGTAACTAGGCCCAGCACTCACCTTTTTATTTCCGGGTCCACGGAGCAATCCGATTTTTTTCCCCTTGGTCAACCCTCAATACTGAATACCGCAGGCGCGGAAGGTAATCTCTATAAGGGGCTGTAAGTTGGTTCATACTCCGCTAAAGTGCAGAGCTGACATTCTCAAGATAGCTACTCGTCTTGTTCAAAAGCTACTCGACTTTTAGAGAAAAACTTCGCTGAGAAAATTCTTTACAAATCTTTTTAACTTCAGGTCGTGTATTAAAATATGCTTTCCGTGACCAAATTAATCACCACGAATCAAATTACCTAGGTATTCATAGGTAAAATTCTGCTATAATTTGTAAGCACATTGAAAAATCTATCTGCGCGCAGCTTAGTAATAAATGATTTATATAATATAATATTGATGGAATTTAAATTACGTGGTCCTCATTTTCATTTTCTATAATGCTGTTGTTTCTAGATCATTGGAAAATTGGTATATATTTATAAGTATAGTAATAGCCATTTACTTGCTGAAACAATATTCTAACTTCAACGGAAATAAAACTTTTCCGTATTTTATTTAATTGGATGTTGATATAATCTTGTCCTAGATTTAACGGTCCAAATCTTTCTACGAGAAAATTGTTTTCATAAGGGAACTTCTAGCTTTTGTGTTAATATTATATTATAACAATTTTATTGTGTTGTAGGTATATTGTACATTAATGTTCTCTTATTGAATGTATAGGAAGCGAAGGAAATGTGTCAGGACAGGGTGGTATGGCGTTCTATCCTCCCGCGTGGTGGTTAGTTAGTTAGTTAGTTAATGTTCTGATATGAATTGCGGTTCATTCACTTGAGAAATGAGAAATTTCCCTGCCTTAATGTGCTTTGTGATTTTTGCTTTCTATCCCTTATAATTATCATCCCCTGTAATACTCGTATGTTTGGGGAAAACTCATTATAACTAATGTCACGTTCCTCCTTTCGATGTTTTATTAGAAATAATACAAACAGGTTTACTCTCCTCAAGGCATAATATATGACATTGGTAATATACATTAGGTATGTTTTAGTTAAAATCTTTATCTAGACAATAAGAGTAGTGCTTTGCTGCGTGAAAGCGATGTTATTAATTAAATAAAGATATTTCCAAAGTTTTTTAAAAATATTCCTTAGCTGATAATAATTCAATTACTTTTCATTTAAATTTCAGGATTTGATTCCTAATTCCCGGTGTTTTGTGATGTAATTGTCTATCTGTTCTCCATAATTATTCTTTCTGGTCTGTCAAGGTTAGTAAAATTGTATCAATATTTTTTAGTCTTTGTATTATCTAACAACACATGGTTCGCTTATCCATCCTAACATAATTCAATTTCGTGGACTTTTCGCATTCAATTTTAATTTCTGATCGTGGGCGATTGTAGACACGAGATTTGGATAACACTAATAACAAATTCGTAGCTTTTTTATTCATAATGGTGCTCCTTGTTACTATTGTAGGTAGTTTATTTGAACTAGTCTACGCAAGTTAGCAAAATGTTTGTTTTCCATCGACACACTTGTAATAATACGTATCATGCCATGTTTAACTCCATAGTTACTTTGAAGTAAAATAAGAACTGTAAGAACGTCTACATACGGGATCTATGTATATAAATAATGTTGTTATTTTCTTCTTCATTTCTTGGGTTTTATGAATCAAGATAATAAAATTGATCCTGTCACTTTAAAAATGTGTTTTAAAGGCTTTTTACGTGAGAATTTATATATAAACAATTATTTTTCTTGATCATCAAACATTAAAAAAAAAATCTTAAAAATAAATTCTGATTTTTGACTCGCTTCATCACTTCTTATATATTTACTCTCTCTGTCGTCAATCCTTTTTCTTGCACCGTAACTAAAATTTCAGGTTACATGAAATTCCCTTCTTTATTAATAAATGTTCTCCGTATAACATTCTGAAAGACCCGCCGCCATGGATATCCATTGTCTGGGGTAAAATATGAACCCTTGGCTTTGTTCTATAAGAGGCACTATTCTAGGTGCCACGTGGCGTCTACGTCCGTGAAAAGTTTTTAGAGAAAGATCCAAAGTACGTTTCTCCATAACCTAACATTATAACTTCAAAATATAAAACTGCATATACTCATTAAAACACCCTAGTAATTTACCGGAAAAACATTACTGTGGACCTATAATATACGTAATTTTCTGACTTATGTAGATACAATTTTGATAAATTTACCACAATACGTAAATATTTTTGTATATCGCAATGCGTTCTCTTAAGATAATGATATTGCTGTCAATACGTGCAAATTTGTGTATACATTGAGTAGGTATTTTGAATAAGTAGTTAAATCCACTGAGTTTTAACTTATGCGGGGTAATACTCTAGCTAGCTTTCCCAGCTCTTTACAGCCTGCCGCGCGCTTTGAATTTTATTTTTACTCATTGTAGCTTAGTTATTACCTACCTAATGCAGTTTCCTGAAAGATTAACCTAATCTGGTTAAATGTAGGTATCCCTCGCTACTTTTTGCCGAGCTCGGTGAGCGCTAACAGCGGAACACCAGTTAACGAGTCCGAACTTAGTTCGTAAATACTGGTGTTTCCAGTTGGGCTGGTAAAGGAGGCTTTACGTTGTTCTAAAACAAGCGTAAAAAATACTTGCAAAGTGCTTATTAATTACCTACTCCATGTCTGCGTTATAGTACAAATAGTGAACGTTTGGGTTTTATTCGGTGATCAGTATCCAAGTACCACAAAATATTTCCTAGATTCCTTTTTACATTCACGTCAGATAAAATTTATTCACGCGAAGTCGTGCGATAAATTAGTGCAATTTAATGTATAATGTAAAAGTAGTAAAAATGTAAATTCTTCACACTATTAAAAAAACTATCTTGGCAAATTATATTATCTGTGTACATTTTTGTTACGTAAAATATATCGTTTCCCAAACACGAAAGCCAAGTAGTATTTAGGTTTGAGGTATTGTACTTGGGTACGTGATGCTTATAAAAGTATCCCTTTTATGCTCACAAAAATAGTAAAAAAAGATTGTCAAAGAGTCTCATCCTATAGGAATATCATGTCAATCCAAAACTTTTAAATACTTTACCTACTTACATAACTTTTTTATAACTTGTTTTGGAATATTATTCAAGTTGTAGGGTGCCATTCCCGGCGGATATATAGAATTATATGCTAGCAGTAAGTTATGTCCATGTACCTACCCCTTCCATTCTAGTATTGGGTGTGTTAAGGGTGAACTACCCACCGAACCTCTTGACCCTACACGGTTATGTGAGAAAAACTTCCCAATGTTAACTAACCACAAAACTAATTATCGGCAACTTCTCTCTACTGACTGACTACTGTGCGTAAAATTATGATGTTTAAACCTTGCAATGAATGAGTGGCAATAAAGATTTTTTGATTACTGAATCCATATTTAGAATACCATGTCGCAAAAGATATATAAAGTAGGAATCATCGTCATCATCATTCTATATCTTATCCACTCCTTAGATTAGAAGGACTATTAGGCGATTCGGGATAATTATTTATTATTTATTTCATTTCACACATTTAATAATCACAATAATGGGATGGCGACTCAATCAGTAGAGACCCATGCCAATGATCTGGCCCCGACTCACTAGATAGTCCGTGTCGAGTCAGGGCACATTAATTAATTACATTTCCTCCATACAAGGATTAGAACTCTTTAGAAATCTAAGTATTCTAATATTTTTATTGTGCATACCGTTTAAAAAATTACATATATTTTTCTTAACTTAGTGTTTTTCATAAATTACATCTTTACGGTTTAAAAATTGCTAGCTGTATAAAAATTACTTTTCTTTGTGCCATTAATAATCGCTTTCCAACCCCTAATTCTGTTTTTTTTTTAAATCGTATGACGTCACATGTACAGGCCTTTCTTTCTGTATGTTTAGTGAGGGCAACGTTATGTTTCTGGCCATTAAATGTAGGTACCTACTAATGTGAAATCCGTGCTAGGAATCTTGATGACTTGCTGTCGGTTCGCCCGCTGAATTTAATGTTCCGAATTACGAATCAACTACACAGTTCGCTCATTGTAAGAAGGAAATGTATAGATTATAGATCATTCATTTATTGCATTGATTTTCGCTCGTGTCACGTGACCCGCCATCATTGAAAAGAAGCGTGGTCACGTGTCCCGCTCCGTTTCTCCATTAGTCCTCGATTTCCTTGGAATTCAGCTCTAAAGCAATGATTTTTTCACACGTTTTAATTTTTTTTTTATTTTTTTTATTTTTTTTTACTTTTTTTAAAAAAAGAAACATTTGAGTTCTTATGATATACTCAAATATTTCCTTTTCGGGCTGCTTTCAAATAGTCGGAAATAACTGTGTCAGAAAGCAGGAAACGAGTTGTGCTGGAGTGGGATTCGAACCTAGAGATTCTAATCCGGAATCCCCGAATCTACCACTAGACCACAACCCGGTTCAATTATCACTAAAATTATCAATTCAATTATCTACTAAAAGCGTTTTTGTTTCCTATTATTTATTTGTTGATAATTAATTTGTTTCTTTAAGGAGATGATTTTTTTTAAATAGGCAGTACAAACACACTTATGCTAAATTCCACATGGAAATTTGGGGAATACGATTGTATGGAAAATAGAACTAAGAACATTTCCCATACAGAAACTAAAGGAGGTACAATGCTATGTACCGTTGTGACGATGGTGATGCTTCGATTGGTTAGGGATCTACCAGCTTCTAGTAAAAGCTTTCATACGTACCATATGCTTACGCCGTATCCCCTTATGTAATAAATTTTTTGAACATCCTTGGCAGAAACAAAATGATCACGTGACCACGCGACCCCTTAAGTCGCGATCGAGCGTGTATCGAAATTGCCTACGCACGCAACAATTTCCCGCCCCAGAAACGGACCGTAAATCGTCAGATTTTTCCGGTTTACCTTCGCCTACCGCAACTTGCTGTTAACTGTTAACGTCTGACTTCGGCCGTTCCATTTCCATAGACAGCGAGGAGCCCTATATGTATTGTATATATTCATTTTAGTACACAAAAATGAAAGTGTTTTTCGTGTAATAAGGATGTACCGTATGAAATTTAATGATCTAGTTTTATCGACTTTTGCGTTCCTATAAAAGTTCTTTTGAAATAAATGTACCATATATGGAGATGAAGTAATGACAATTCTTAATAATTCATTTAAAATACTGTGAAAAAATATTGCGCCTATACGTCTATACAAAACAAGCCCTTAAAGATTTGTATTTAAATCGACGCCTCCTACGTATAATATCGCAACCCACAAAATGCGATTTTACAGGAGGAGCATTTGAAAATATTTTCGTTCATATGCATTGGTTTGTAGATACGACAGCCCTTATTATTGGCATAATAACTTTTTGTTTTGGTAGAATAAAAGATATAGTTAAATACAGACGAAATCCACCAAAAACTAAAAATCACGATTTGTGGGTTACGATATTATACGTAGGAGGCGTCGAAATATGTTTTTCAATGATAGTTATGATGTATAGGATTATGATTGAATGTGTTAATTTTGTATCGTCTTTCTTATTCGTGTTTGATTGTGCAATATGTAATTTAAAATGTATATAATACCGGTCCCAAATGAAGTTTTTCCGGATAACTCCATGGTAATCTGAGATATAAATCATTATAAATTTTTTTGATAGGGCAATACAATATTTAATTTTGTATTGTCTAAGGTTAATACTGGCTAACAAGCGGCAAAATTTTAATAACATAAAAAATTTATCAAAAAAACGCAATAGGCGTGTTAAGTTGATTGTTGAGATTGTATTGCAGGATACTTTCTTTTCTCATCCGTGTCTCAAGTTTCTCTGAAAATCTTCATATTTCACGTATCTTTTTGCACTTGATTTTTGTTCTTACTCATCAGTCATCACATCTCCTGAATTTAGAATGCGTAAATGTCCAAATGTTTGTCCGACTCGTAGCACAGTGGTAGCGCATTTGGCTACCGTGCATGAGATCGCGGGTTCGATTCCCGTAGGGGGTCAGCATGAAATATTCATTTACGTGTGATTTTCATATCAATATTTCATGTATGATACCTTGGACTGGTACTGAAGCGTAAGATTGATCATCCTACCTTCATATAAAAAAATGATCAAGATACACTGCACTTGGTGTACCAATGCAGTGCCCTATGCGGATAAGGGAACGTAGTAGTAGAAATGTATTATACCATCTTCTTGCGAGTACCTACATAATGTACAATAACCGGATACAACGCAAACGTGAAGACGCTAATCCTTAATTAACATATTTCGTTGATAAGAATTTGGGCGCAAAGCGAAGTTTCTAATTAATGTGCAGATGGAACGCGACTTAAGGAGAGTTATTCCGTATCCCATAATAAATATATTATTCAACCTCGGAAAATGTTATCTAACATCACTGGCGTAGCTTCGGACCTGAGTCCAATAATAATGGAATGGAAAAGTCAATGTGCCGGAACCCAAAGGACTCGATTCTCAAGATTACTTTGGTTATAAATAATATTATTCTCTATGCTCTTAAATGTTACCAACATTATTTTTTATGTTTTTTTTTTGCCTTAAATGGACATGTTTTAGATTTAAATAAAAATACATATCTAGGATCTTCTATAAACATTTAGTAATGCTTTTCTTTTTTATTTTAGTTATTGATCTTAGCTTATTGGCCATAAGCAATTCAATTGATAGTTAATTTACTTGTTTGGGTCCTTTGCGAAGATTCTTTTGAGACAGTTAAAAAAACTATTTAGTATTTAGCCCTTTTTAGTTGAATTCGGTTAGCAATTCGACCTTACCTACAGTTATTCACCAAGCAGGACAATGTTTGCCTCCGTTTTAATTTTATTTAACCTTCTTTTATGAAGTGAATAGGCTTTGGGGGTTTTAAAACAGGTTTTTAAACCGCTTTTAAAACAGGCAAGGAAGCTCCAAAGCCCCATCGAGGATTGAGAAAAATCTTTTAAAATTTTTGTGGTCTAACTGGGAATAGAACCCGGAACCAGCGTCGTAGCCATTATGCTACGGAGGACTACTATATTCCTTTAACAGTGGCTCCAGGGTTACTGTTTAAGAAGTAAAGCATGCAAAACATGACGGTTTTACATTAAGATTCTATTTCTTTTGATACCCTACTATCAAATAGTAGATCCTAGATTCTAGGACTATTGCTCGAATGATTACAAGTTTTACCTAAAATTATTTTACTTTACTGACTCCACTGTTACATTCATTTATAGGATTCGGTCATCTGTTGATAATACATATTTTTTTTGAGAATGTATTAATTGGCTCGTTTTTATATTAATTGCTCTGTTAAAACCAAGGATCTCAAATGTAATTCGGATTCAAATATACAATCCGGTAAACAATTCCCCGGCAATCCTTTCATCCTCCTCTCCTATGATAAATCGTTTTGCTTTTCGCGGCAAAATGGCTCCTACCTTTTATTTATTTCCTACTAGCCACCGTGTGTTTCGCTTCTCCTCTATAAATTGCCAAATGTTTGTTTCAACCACGTTTTTCCTCATCCCCCCTTCTGCACCCCTTCCCCACACCCCTACACCACTTCCACCCGTTACCACATCCGTAGTAGAAAATAACAAACTGTTGAAAGATCATCAAGTTGGATGGAATATGTGTGTTTTGTTGTTTGGGAAAATTACCATTATATTGTTTAGTTAAGCTTTTATTTTTAATTGTTTGTTTTTATTAGCCTTCTAAGCAGAATGGTTGTAAAAAATAATGAATTTCATTTAATTACGGTACTTATTAAAACTTAATTAAATCCATATTTTTATTAATTTACAGTATCAGGATAGCAGTATGAAAGTAACTTTACCGACATATAAATAAAAAATATTTAAATATGAAGTTACAAAACATTTTTAAATACACAATTAAATTCAGTAGGAACAAGTTTCACATAAATAAACATTCGAATAACTGAGAGTAAGTACAGTGTTTTCTTAATTTGGTCAGTATCCTCAGTCAGTACAAATTTGTAATTGGCAAGATTTAAGAAACTTTAAATAGATAATAATACTCATTCGTGTTTACAAGGTTGATTTTTATATCAACATATTTTATGTCAATTTTGCTTCTATGATAAACATAAACAATTAAAACCCTTAACAGATTCTTTCTCTCATATCCTCGAAACTCGCATAAATTTGCTATTATTTTTACGAAATATTTTAGTGTTTTTGTTGAGAGAAATAATATTGCGTAGGCTGCCGAATTTTAATTAGTATTTCGTTATGTTATCTTATAATTACAACGTTAGGCACCGAAATAGTTATTTTTTGTTGAGCACACATTACTACTGGTGATTGATATTACCCGAGAGAGATTTTTCTCGGAAATTCGCCGTTCTTCAAAATACGTTCCTCGTGGCATTCATTTTACTCAATCGTACTTTTATTTTTCTCAAGTTCTCGGGATCCTTTACTTGCCGATGTAATATAATAAATAAGGCGAATTGACGAATTCTTGCTTTGCTGATTTATCAAATAACTATAATATTCGGCAAAAATTATTTTATTTTATAAAAATACTTATAAACAATGCCTATACAAACTTTAGTACCTAATCTAATGGCACGAACGATTTTTTTCTATGTATAATGTATATGAACGAAGAATAATTTCTACAATGTATTATTTATTTTAACTAACTAACTAACTAACCATCACGCCATTTCCCCGAAGGGGTAGGCAGAGAGCATAGAACGCCACACCACTCTGTCCTGGCATACTTCTCTTGCTTCCTCCACATTCATACATCTTCTCATGCACGCACGTCGATTATTCCGACTTCTTACATGTCCACTTTCAAGCACTTGTTTTACTTGATCATGCCATGTCTTTCTCGGCCTTCCTCGACTTCTACATCAGGGCACAGTCGCATCATATATTTTTTTAGCCGTTCTTTCATCATCCATTCGCTCTACATGACCGAACTTTAAACATATTATTTATGTTGTTTAGTTATAATTCTACATGTCCGTGGACACTCTTCATTCACAAAACAGTTCAATCCCATCAGCGGTGTAAAGATGAGTTTTTTTTAGGAGTGAGTTGCATTATTATTTACCTTGATTATAATGTACAAGGCTTATATTTACTTCAAAAAAGAGCATGGCTTCTAATTTGCTTTTACTTAGTGTGAGGATCGGACCGGATAATCTGGTGTGGACCTAAAGGAGCTTCTCCGCATTTGCCTTAGATGGCGAGAAAACCACGGAAAACTCAATGGAGAAACGTCAACGTCAACGTCATGGAGAAGGCCGACCATTGATGGACATCAATGGTCTTCCGATTAACTTAAAGAGATTTCAGCATTTTGTGTCCTGCTTTTATTTATTTCCTTAACTATATTTATCGTGTATGATGTATGATACCATCTCTTGTGATAGTATTTAAGGATTAGAATACCATTAACAAAGTTAAGTGATAATTGATTAAAAGATAAATTGAAATGATAAAATAACGTACAGTACCTAAAAGAACTAAAGAATTATTATACAATATAAAGAACTTTTAGCAGTGATTTTAAAGTGCTTTTATAATGTTTCCGTATAAGCACATGAACACCATAAAAGCACTTAAAAAGCACTGCTGAAAATTTGGTTTTTAATATTACCTACCGTAAGTAATTTTATCTGAAAATTTTTCTTGTAATCAATTATTACAACTCGCGTATTGATGTTTGATTTAGAATACTCCGAAGCTGGTTTTATTTTAATGACCATTCGCTTGTTCGAAACTTCCTTTTGATCGATAAGAAGGCCGTAGTAGTCTCAGCTCTTTCCCATCCTCTTTTTTCCCTCAGACCTTATCCATCCCGAATATTCAAAACGCCCAAATATTTCATGAGCTTGTGGTAAAAAAGCTTTATCGTGTTATTCTTCCGTTCACCCTTGACGAGCTTAAGGTCTTACCATTTTGCGAAATACCTAGCGGAGGGTCTGATATACATATACCTGCACGTCTCGACCCGATTATTTCACCTGTGCTTACCTAGGAGCTGTTAAAACTTAATTTAATTTAAATTTTGACATTGTTAGCGCTGTTTACACAGTGGGATGATTCTAGAACCGAGTTTCCGAGAGAAAAATCCGTGAATCACGTTTAAGGGGAAACGATGTGTTTTAGTAAGAAAATCAAGTGATGTCTCATAGAATTCTCCACTCCATTTGGCACTCGTTTTTCTCAAACAACTTTTTAACCTTTAATATCTAATAATCTATAGTATAAATACTTTTTCTTCAAGCTTCTTTCGTTATTTTTAATATCTTGCTGTTTTTTTATATTTTTGTATTCAATGTTTTTATTCCATTCATATTGAATAGCGTTAATATAATTGATATCTCAAATCTTATCAGACAAGAATCTTGGAAGAGAATATGGCTATCTCAACGTTTGTGATCTCTCACTGATAATTGTATTGAGTTGATGATTGATGTTGAGTATATAGATGATGATTTATGTGTGATGCAAATTATGATTTAAAGCAAGCCCGTCTCAGTAAGAGATGCAGTGTTTTTTTCTATAAGCGTTTGGATACACTCAAAATGTTGTTTAAATTTTATGTGACTTACATACACGTGGAACATCTTTCAAACGAACATATTTTTTTAACGTTCATTGCAAATGAGTCTATTAATCATCGTTATACGAAATCAATTAACAGTCAACAGCTCATTAATTACAGCAGTTACATTAATTTCTAACATTAAACAATAAAACAACAACAAAAAAACAAACGTGCCGTAAAATATGTTTTTACAATCATCTTTTTCTCCTTGAATATAAATATCTTCTACTTCACATTTTTTGTCGTTAAAAAGATAACCGACAGACAGCCATAATTCTATTTTTCAGCTACTAATCCTTCCCATGTTGGCACTATGGGTTAAGAAAGCTCCGCGTTCAACTCCCAGACGTACACTTTAGCTTTTCACTTCTAGCATTTTATTTTCTTTCGAACAACTGAGTTTTTCAAGTATATACGGCTCACCCGTAACTAGAGACCCTCCATCCACGAACTTTAGTATGTTGTCTAATCTGATATTATTAATGATTAGTTAATCAATAGCGAGGCGATAGAAGATCACGTCTTTCGACAAGGCCGGCCGCTATACGTGACTTGTGTTAAGGGTCCTTAGTTTCCCCTACTCGCCTAGATCAGGGAGGGAAAAATAATTTAACTAATTTCACGAAAATAGATGCGGATTTTTTGTTCAAAAGTCGTTGTTCTACATTTTTTAAATTCTCGTTTCTTCCACGACAATTGTATGCTTTTGTTTTATGTTAAGCGTGTAGTACTTACGGTACACAAGACATACACTGATGGGGTACCCAATATTCTAACCCTTTCAGTAAGATGTATTATTATTTGCCGTGAGCTTTACCTTAATACCTATCTAATAACGTTGAACATCATAAAATTGCCTTATGAACATTGATTATTGTTTGTTTGTACATTTTGTTAAACTATAAAAAAATCCTTTCACACACCTTATATAATACATTTTTTTTGTACTTATAAACTACGTCTAATGTTTTTACACTCCACTTAATACCTACTTGAAAACCTCTTTTCTTTATGTATTTTTAAAAATAACTTTGTAATATTCTAAGTAATATAAACTATGTGTTTGACATATTAAAATTACGTACTGCTTCATATCATGTTTGAGTTATAAACTTCTTTTCTTTTGCCCTATTTTCCTGCCCTAGATGGCATAAGGTCACCTTTAAAAAATAGATAAGATTGATGGAAAACCCCTTGTAGGAAAGAATACGGCGCCGCATCATCATTTTATCTCCAGCTGATGTTGAATTGAAATTTTTAAACGCTTTGGTACTTAACATGTAACTAACACAGGCGTTTCTATCGTATAAACAAAAAAAACATTTTGAAATAACATCGGTAGCACGGAATTATAGCTTCCCTCTTTTTATATTTTGTGAAGGTTTTTTGCAATCTAACTTATGTATGTCTTTATTTTTTCATTTTTTTCTTTTTTAAATACGAGTATTAGTTATCTTTAATATGTTTGTTTTACTTCAAATATAATTATTGTTGTTCTGCCCGTGAATATGTTATCTAGAAATTTAATTATGCTAAGGCCAATAATGTAATAAATTAAAGTATTTGATATCAAATAATATAATATAAATATTATCATATTTATTTAGTTTTACGCATGTAGTGTCTTCAAAATAAAAATGGTTTCTATGCCACTAATTGTAAATACAAAGCTTCCGGAAGAGCTATTTTTGACGTTTATTTGATATATCTTGCGAAAAATTGCGAGTAGCTTGTTTATTTGTCTTGTCACGCTTGATATAATAAGAAAACCACAAAGCATGGAACCCTGCGGAAGGGTGGATAGTGGATATACACGACTAGGTTCGAGAAATAGTATACCGTATTCATGTATGTACCAGGATTAATTCAAACCCGCCGCGGCCTTTCTACGTGCCTTACGTGGATGTCTAATATCTATTTAATTTTCTCGTTTGTCTTATACAGTAAGTTGTCTTATATCAATCAATTTTTTGTACCTCTCCTCAGTTTTCTATTCTCTTCTTTTCAGGTCTTGCGAATATTACATTCTCCATGTCTTTTTTAAGGAATGTAGTCAGGTAGTTAAAGCCCTATTTACTTGAATAAAAAATGGAGTTGCGATATGACCGTTAATTAACACCAAGAAAGTATGTTTTCGTTTTGACTTTCGGTCATTCTCCCAAGGGTTAGACAGAGAGGATAAATCGCTATACTGCAACACTTCCTGAGCTTTGTAAACATATTAATTAGTAGCATTCTATAACCATTCGTTCGCTCCAATAGCCGAATATTTGTAAAAGACCATCTTAATTTAGTTGATAAAGCTTATGTCATCATTGTCTTCCGCTGTAAATTCAACATTGGTACACCAGACCTTTCGTACACAGTCTTACCTTTAGATACCATATCTACAGCGTCCAGCCTACTTTCATCATTTTTTCAACAAAACGGTTACAGAATCACAGAAATAAAATTGTATTTATCGATTATAGAAAGCTGAGTGGAAGCTAACGCGGCGTTAATTTTGCCTTGCTTCCGCTTTGCATCTATTTTGCTGCGACACGTAGGCGCGGCATTCCATATTCAAATCATACCGCAGCGTGTTTTCTGGAGATGAGCTAATGTTGCGTCAGGACTTGTGCACATAATGGTTCCTGCCCCGTCATTTCCCGCCATACTATATTTATTAAAACTACTACTCCATAAATTTCATACTAAAACTACTACTACGTTTCAAATATTAAAGTGCCCAGAAGCTATTTGCACTAAGTCACAGTACCACTATTTCCAACAATTAAAATTTCATATTCTCTTAAACTTTGCTATCTACTAGCAGGATGACTATATGACTAAGCAAATATCGACTAACTGCGTTTCTGTGCAGCACGCAATCCCACAATATTTAGTAATATTATTTACATTCTAATAGCTTATGAATATTTTTTGCTTTTAGATAGGACATGATCTCATTTTGATTCGAGTTCAGGAAGACGAGAAGGGAGAGCTAATTACCAAAGAAAAAAAACATAATGCGTATGACTGCGAACATAACATATCTTTATATGTTCTAATCTTCTTCAATTAATATGTTAACGTCCGGTATTCCCATTTTACGATGTTTGACTAATCCCCCAAGCTTGCCGAAAACCAGAAAACACACACCTGACCATTGTTTTCATTTTTTGTATCTATCTTGGAAATAATGTTTTATTGTTAATAATTTTTTTAAATTTTTATCGAAATTTAACCAAAAAAAGAAAAACCGGGGTTTTTTACAAAAAAGGGTTCTTTTTTTTTTACCAAAATTTGGGGGAAAAAGGTTCACAATCCATTTTAAAATTTTTAATTTTTCCCCCCTTTTCCCGGTAATGCCGGGGAAAAGGCCCCTTTTGCGAATTTTAAATTTAAAATTTTTAATTTTTTTTTAAAAAATAAAACCAATTTTTTGTTTTAAAAATAAAATTTTTTAAAATTTTAAAAACCCCAAAAACCCGGTTTTTTTCCGGAAAGGGCACTACCCTTTTCCTTCCCCTTTTTTGGGGGCTTTTTCCGAACCCGGTTTTACCCCCCCTTTTTTTGTTTTAAAAAAAAATTTTAAAAAAAGTTAAAAAATTTTAAACAAAAGGTTTAATTTTCTTTTTTAATTAACGGGGAAAACTACAAAGGGGGGGAAAACCCTTTTTTTTCCAAACCAAAAATTGAAAATTAAAAATTTTCTTTAAAAATTAAAAAAAAAAAAAATTCACGCGTACCATTGACGCTAAAACTATATTTACGTCGGCACTTAGTATTTTATGTAATATTGCTTTATGATGTTAAAGTTTGCCCAAGCGCTGTAGCCTGGGTGCTTAGCACATCACGTTTCATTTACAAGTGATCGTAGAGAAGTATCATCAGGAAGCGTGACGCTTATGTCGTTAGTATGTACACATTTTCTTTCGCATTTGAGGCAATGTGCTAAGCAACCTAGGTTCTAACCAACGAACATTCCGTTCCTCTTGTGCTTGTGCCGGACTCGAATCTGAATACCGGAGTTCACGGCGTGCTTTCGCTTTTGACACGGCGACTTGTGTTTTTGAATGCAAATTGCATTTAGCAAACAGCTTTACGATTAGGAATAACATTACTGCTGACATTTAAAGCGTGCAAATCGTATTTTCTTCCTCATACTTTGTACTTTCGTTGATCTTGATTATGTAGAATATGGTGCTGGAATTTAGATATTCAATAAAAGCAAAACGTCGAGTCAGTTGATCCCCAAGTCGATTAACAAGTGACCGATTTATTCTCATTTCTTACACATAAAACTATGGTTCTTAATGTATTTTCTCGTAGTTGCTGTTGCGCAGTTAATCCTTAAGATTCTTAAGATAATTATTTTCGCGTAGATTTTTTAGTCACAACACTATTTTTACTAACCACCACCCCAATATGCCAATAGACTTAATTATAATTTCAGAGCATTTAGACTTGAGAAAATTAATATATTTTTTATAATCTCTCAAGGGTAACCTCCGTGGAATAAAGATACCTTACCTTTTTTTAAATGATTTTTCAATCGAAATTCCTCTAATTTTTTTTTTAAGAGTTGTTTTAAGGGATTTGATAACGATATTTTAATCCTTTTTTCGTTTCACTCTGCGAGGGAGCAATACTGCGTACTTTGAGAAACTCTGGTTGTATGCTAATGAAATTTGATTGTTGTACATACTAATTGGAATTATATACCTACGTGTGATTGTGATCGCTAAAGCGTGATTCCATAATATTCATGGATACCTACCCACGTAATTATATACCTTCATAGTTACCAACATATTTGTATCGAATTTGTAATTCTTTCCCTTTAGGTACTATTAGATTTCAATCACTAAACAGTATCGTTCATCAACTCAACAAGTTATTCGTATTTGCAATCCGTCGAACTGTAAGTAATTTATTTCCTTTTAGTTTAGTTGTCGGCACTGAACTGATGAAAAGTATGAAATAAAAAAGTAATTTCAATAAGAAGACTAATGAAAGTATTTATAATTCATAATCATTGATTGAATCGGAAGCCTTAAAAATATATCGTCATTTAATCTACTTACGGAAGTTGCTCTTACTTTTGCTGTGATTTAAAAAAAGCAATTTCCAACAATTAACTAACTAACTAACTAACCATCACGCCATTTCCCCGAAGGGTAGGCAGAGAGGATAGAACGCCACACCACTCTGTCCTGGCATACTTCCTTGCTTTTTTCTCCCTCCCACATTCATACATCTTCTCATGCACGCACGTCGATTATTCCGACTTCTTACATGCCCATTTTACAAGCACTTGTTTTACTTGATCATGCCATGTCTTTCTCGGCCTCCTCGACTTCTACATCCAGGCACAGTCGCAATATATACTTTTTTAGCCGTTCTTTCATCATCCATTCGCTCTACATGACCGAACCAACGTAAAAGACCTTTCTTAACTTTGTCGATAATGCTTATCTCAGCCTTGCATTCTGCTCTAATTTCAACATTAGTGCACCTATCATACATAGTTTTACCACACATTCGCCTGAGAGATCGCATTTCAACTGCATTCAATTTACTTTCATCTTATATTTTTCCAACTCCATGCTTCGCTTCCATACATAAGGGTTGGTACCAGAACTCCATAATGCACTGCCAATTTAGCCTCTTTTGATAAGCAACCTATTAGATACTACCGACATTAAGGCACCATAAATTCTGTTACCGGCACTAACCCTTCCTTTCAATGTCCTTGTCCATATTTCCATCACTTGTGAACATGCCAACAATTACATTGCATTTATTACATTTTTATACCATTATACCTACTCACTGTCTCCACGGAACCTCCTACACCTTGTCCTTTGTCTTTACCTATAAATTATTGTAAAAGATTTAAGGGAAAAAATTGTACATAGTAATAAATCATAGTATTATTATCGGTATTCTCTATTGATATTATTATGTGTATCATCTACAATACAAATTTCTAGTGCTATAATAATCATACACTACGACCATTAGTAGTTGAAGCCACTCCCGCTAGTTTTTTTTTATATGAAAACTAGTTTGTAATTAAATAGGATGGTACAAACTGTTTCACTGCGAAACACAATAAAACTAAACTTTCCCTCACAGATTGACAACGAGATTGTAATGAATAATTGTAATAATTGTAGGTACCCATGGCAATAATTTTGTACTTAAATTGATTGTTTTGTCTGCATACTCGTAGGTCTTGTGGTATAAAACACGATTATTTTATTATTTTTTAATCAACATTACTTTTATTTACTAACTTCGCTTTGTATTTGAAATTTTGTTTTCATTTTACGATTGATTATTTCGTTAAATATCGCTTTAGTGAATAAATATTATGTATTTTATTTTATTTCTTGTGCCGTTATCAGTTGTAATTAATAAGCGACGCACAGGGTCTAAAAATCGGGCTCCATACTCATAGAAACTTAATTACGTCAAAGATTTGAAAAGTCACATACCGAAATTCAAAGTTTCAAGAACTTGCTACACGCAAAGTGGCATCCTAGGGTGCATGGATTGTACGTCATCTTGATCACCGTATAAGGTACAATAGTTCGATTTTCAGACCGCCAGAACTTCAGTTAGGTTTTCTCCCATACAAAAAAAATCAAAGCTTTTTATTTCTCACGCGTGGTTCTACTCATAACCTCATACTATAAATTTCAAATAAAGGGGAGTAGACCAGATACATTCCAATTTTCTATATTTTAAATCCTGACATTAAGTTTTCTATAGGTATGGAACTCGATTTCCACTAATACTGCGATACCGACCGCAACATCGCGTCGACTACAACGGAACGCTTTTTTTTTTTTTGGAATATTTTATTTTGAAGTAAAACATGTTTTATAAACAATACATAAAATGTATTTATTGTTCCCGTAAAGCCGGGGCTTGTCTGCGGGTTACATTACATATTATTCCTTTTTTTTATTCTTATTTTATTACACAATTATCTAACATTATAAGTTAGTATATTTTCTTTTTACCGCAGCGTATCATTTTTTTTACCTTCTGTAACAAAATCAAACTAAACTTCAGTCGTTAGTTAAAGTTGCAGATTTCGCAGTGTGAAAACACAACTGTTCTTAATGGATTTTTGTTACTGTAAGTTATATAACACACCGCTGCAGCTGTATAAGAGAACACTTGCATTCTTATAGATACCGCGATTTACATCCTTTTATACTAATAAAATATTAGGTCCACCTACCTTTATTTTTAATTTCATACAATAGTTTATTCTATGCACTTAATCTGAACGTACTCTTCCCTGCTCCGTCTGTATTATCTACACACTAAAATTAATATAAAATTTGTCACCTTGAAAGGCGCGGTGGTATTTGGAGTATTTGCATACGATTGTTCGTCGCCTATTGTTGTCTGGTAATTATACTATGGGGGATGGTGCACGGCGTCTTTATGGCGCTCGGTTTCCGGTCTATTGTGGATTGTTGCACCTACCTACTGACGTCACTGTCTAATCAACTCTGTAATTAAACAGGTGTTTTACGAATGCCATTGAATAGGGGTTGACAAATAATGGTACGAAATGTAGTTGCTTGTTCAATTCTTAATCTAAATGAGCGATAATAGCGGCACAAATCCATTCGTTTTTTAGTTATGTATTAAAATATTTTTATCATTTAAAAAAATGATTTTGACGCTTAAAAAGAAAAAAAACTATTTATTATATTGTTTTTATTGAAAATCTAACTAAAATGGGTGGAACAATAATCGTTTTTTCCCTCTGTTCCCCAAATCTCCTACAATTAAATATTTAAAATATGATTAATAGACGTAGATGAAATATTCAAACTGCTCTCATGTAAAAAACTCTTTATTAATTTCGTCAAGTCAGTTAGAACCACCTGGAATTGAGCAGACGAAATGATTTTCATCTAACATCATGAGGATATTCTAACATCCTTCATGTCTCAGGAGATTTTGCATCACATTCATTCCTTTATTGTGACTCATATTTCTGTCGTTTCATTTATTTTTTCAGTTAAATCTCCACTCGAAATCCCAGCATATTTTTAAAAACATGTTTCTTCTTAATTCCTTTCACAGTATTTTGTGATTCCAGGAATTAAGCAGAAAAATGTGGTAGGTGTATTTTACTTACTTGTGGCTCAAAAATATCAACGTTTTTAACGACAGGAGATATCATCACGAAGCACCCATAATAACATTTTTACAATCTCACAGGGAATCAAACTTGGAACTAACTTTTAATTAACTAACTAAATTTTACCACACATTCATAAATTCGCCAAAAAATAATTTCCTTGTTAAATGCATATATTTTTATAACCTGTAAAGTGTAATACAGCGTGTTATTAAACTTATCACATTACTCCAGTTTCGTTAAGTACCCCTTACTGTTTATTTTATGGACCTTCCGTCATCGTCAATTTTATATAAACAATACTAAACTATCTACTTACTTCTCTATAAAAGGGCAAACATGATGTAACGTCTAGACAGGGGAGAGCAACGCAAAGGTCCCGCGATCCGCCAAACCAAATAATAAGGGCAAAATGGGGTTGCAAACAGTTATTCAAAATTACGTTTTAATTTTGTTCTTAATTTCAAATTGCGTAGGCTATGACCGAAAAGGCGGCAAAACTCGTTTACAATAATTACGTTCGCTTTAAAATTAATTTATTTGGGAACCTTTTTTTAAATGGCTTTTTTTCGGTCTGTAACATTCCGCTATGGCAACGTAATAATTATTCGATGAAATTAAATTATCTTCAAAGAGCTTATTTTTATCTAAGTACCATTAGGATTTGTAAAGTTTTGTAATTTAAAAAAGTTTTCGCTTGAGATCAGTGTATCCTCATAATAAAATTTTAATTTCTCCGCTTTACATATTACCCCTTATAACGGAAATTAGTATTTTTATCTCGTTTCTGAATTTTGAAAACGTGAACGGCTCAAATTATTACCCGCGTAAATTTTCACACGTAAATCTTTGTTTCCTTCGATTTATTTTGAAAAGCCCTTTAGCGAACGTTTTAATAAAAATACATTCTAGTTTTAACATTTTAAGTAAAGAAAAACAATTTTAAATGCATAATATGCCTATTAAGTAAGTGATTAAAATAATGCGTTGATTTTGTTATTATTATTTTGGATAATTTATATAGCGCTGTTTTCGTACCTACCTCAAAGGAGCTTCAACTGTTGAATTTAAATTAAAATGGTTTGGAGAAATTTAAGGGAAAAAAATAACTCATCGTATGCTCACACTCAATAGTATCCTCTTTGCACTTTCAGAGCGCATCAAAAAGAATAATCGATTATTACAATTCTGTTTCTATACATTTGATTGTGATTCTAATAACACAGAATCGGCAAACCATTAATAATTAGTCTTTCTGTAGTATTGTGCAGGAATGTCACGGACTATTCTCGGGTATGTACTGAATTGAATGGTAAATGGCGCAGACACGCTCGTGAAAGGGTCGACAGACGGCCTAAGGCTCGAATTATGTACGTTGTTGTTTTTTTTTTCATGGCCCTACAGAATCGAGGCATTACCATCACGATACAAAGGGGTTGGCCCTTGAATATATTAGGTGCCCCAAATGAACCCCACTTCATTGTTATTTTAATAATATAAAACATTTTACGTGATCCGGGCGGGAAAGTTAAACAAAACTGTTTTTGCATACATCCCTGATAGATTCTAAAGCCGCTAATAATGTCCGCTTCATCGAAAATGTTGTGATCCATTCATTTTTTTTGCTGACGGTTGTAATTAATTTTTCTTTCATTTACTATGTTGCGGTTGTTATCTCTGTGGAAAAATATTCTGTTCGTCATTATTTACTGTATCGTGAATACTTTCCTCTCCAAAATATATTTTTGTTTCTATTATTCAGTTGAGAGACTCCTTTTGTCATAAAAATATATTCTTACGTTCTGAGAATTCCGGGATACTCGTAATACATATAATATATTGTGTGAATTTATATTTCTTGATATAAAAGCTTTATCAAATTCAGCAATTATTTTTCATCTCTTACAAAAAGCATACATAAGTTTTTTTTTCAAATCAAAAACTTCTGAAAATTATATCACATAGGTAACATTCTATTTAATTTCTTTATCAACACAGAAAACTCCTAAACTATTCAAGACTAGAAAAACACTACTTGAAATCAATTCAATATTGTTAATATTCAATAAATAAAATAAAAATATAATCGCTTCTTTATTTCAGCTTTGCAATCCCATCTGATTTTATCATTAGTAACGTTATAAAAATATGCATCAGAATCTGACTGAAAACAAAATAATTTTTCGTCTGCTTTCCGTTTATTGTTTTATTAAGTCCTGTCTTGTTCAGTATACACTGCAGATAGCAGGTTTACACTCTAAACAGCGATGTGTTATATTATCGTCCGAAGATTGATGTATTAAACCTAGTAATCATTGTGCACCCCTGTCCGATATCCTTTGTTCCTACCCCTGCAATGTGGTGCGAATACTGACTACGGCCTCCCCATGCACACTATACCCTTTAGTTCCTACAGTAGTACAGAACACAGATATACGGGCTGCAGCTTCCGCAACCCGTGCAAGGACCTCTGGAGGTGTCTGTGTCTGGCAGTCTGCCGTCCGCCGTCTGGCTCAGTTCTATGGAACGTTTTATTACTTGCACTTTTATTTCTCTCTTCTAATCAAGGGTAAAGAAAAGAGGATGAAAAAAACGAAAAAGCCTCAACTATATGGTATTTGATTTGAAAGGTTGGGTATTGTGTTTTTCAAATTTTGTGATTTCTCGCGCAGTCAAATTTGTATTTGAGGAATTTTCATAATAATTGTCTTTTTTTTTTCTTTAATTAATTACGTTTAAAAAAAAATAAAAACCGTTATTTATTTTATTATGTCATTTTATGATATCTACAGAGATACTTTACTGTAACAGAACTTTTTTTTAATGTGCATCACCGCTAAGTAATATTAAATAAAAACTTGAAATATTATTGTTTTTTGGCTACAGTGTTAACGCATCTTAAGGGGCTAAATCTCGGTCATTTTTTTGTCATGCGAATTCCTGGTAGGCATTAAATTTTATAGCAGACATCACATCTTTAAGATTTACAGCTTGGCCTTTATGAAACTCGCAGAAATTTACCAAAAAAGATAAGGTCCACCGGCAGATTTTAGTTATTTATTTTTATTCTCGAATTAAAGGGACTTTATCTCTCTTAGTCGGAAGTTATACGAATTAAGGCCCAAGATTTTAAAATTATTCATGTTATCGTAGTTACTCTTGGTAGATCGCTGCCATATTGGCTTTTTGCTTACCATTTGACTAATTTTAATGTCTAAATTAAACATAGGAGTATGGAATTTCAAGGGTAGAGGCATATCTTATACATATGAATATAGATTGTAATAAGTTTGTGAATCATTTAGTTACCATAGCGTATCGCCCTGTCACCATCGAGACTGTAATTAATCGCATATTGGTTCTTAATCGATCCACCAGACGGAATGTAATTTATTATGTCCGCATGGCTGAGGGATTTCATTTCAGCAGTTTAATTTGTCTTACGTAGATGTATTTTAAGATACACAAAATATGTATGTGACATACATAAGTGACAACGCCAACGCTTCCAAGGGCATTATTTTGTTCGTAGCGTTTTGGAATTCCGTAGCAAGGATACAACTAGATACCTACTAACGCTCTATGATTTTGGTAATTTTCGCTTATCAAACTTCACTTGAACAAGAACTGGGTTGAACTAAATTTCATTACTGATGTAGTTGTTATATTACTTTGTTTTATTCACGCAATTTCTTACACCCCATTCAAGTTTAAACTACATTTTTACGTACCATATAAATTCATCTTGTAAATAAATTATATCCAATGTTATATCCATGCACAGCTACTATGATATTTATTCTGTAAGACGACATTCAGAGCCAAGGAAGTACGGTTTTTGTGAGAGAACTAAAAATATACGAGTCAAGGTCCCGTTAAAAGGCAACACAAAACCAAGATTGGCACTTTCTTAGAAACGTGTCGCATGTTCCGATAAAAGCTCCCTAAAAATAATAGCCAGGTATTTACTTTGTTATGGTAAAAGAAGAAAGCCTCCGCGAGGAAAACAACTTTTGTTTTATTACTTAAGTGTGCACTTTAGGCACTTCTTGGAAAGGGAAATCACAAACGTAATATTCCATCAAGAACTTACAAGTCAAATTACTTAGTTTTACAACTTTGATAATAATTTCAAATATGTTCGTAGACAAATATGTTGTTCGAAATCTAGCTCGACACGGATACTAATTTTCTATAAATGTCCACATCCCACTTTCCATGCTCATGATGCATAATGTAAATAGAGGCAGGTTAGATTAATACCGAAGATTTCACTATTAAGTCGTAAAGATTAACGTTTTAACGATCCTTAAAAATAAACCATTTTCGCGTGAACTTAAGAATTTATTAGGGTAGATTTCTGTACATTTATTTATTATTATGCATACTTACAGTATTTAGGAATTTTTATGGGTGTCTTGATTTACGTTTAGAGCAACCACTGGCACTGTAGGGAAACATTAAAATTTGCGTAATAATAACATTTATGCGTTTGCGGAAACTAAAGATTAAACCGTTACGTAATTTCGGTATTTTTGTTAGCTGTTTTACTTAATGTTTCACTTATAAAATAGTACCAGTATTATTAAAAATACTACATGTTAATCTACTAGCACTAGGCGTCTGACAGTGACAACCCCCAGTGAAATATGTGAATACTTTGTACCAAGTGCCATGCGGGAGGTTCGAGAGATATTCAAAGTTTCAACCGTCCTGTTGTTTATAATTAGTCCCATATATCCTTTGTGGACTTAAAGTTTTCAGAGTGAAACTCTACTTGAGATCAGAAAACAATTCAACTTTCATAACCTGAGTTTATAAACGTGATAGGTGTATTTTTTTATAATTTCATATCGCACTTTTAAAGTAACAGACCAAGCAAAGCAACGGTTTTTATTAATCCACAAAAATACAACAAAACCAATACAGTGCATAGCAATATTTTTGATTTTCTAAATTCTTTGATCGGTTTCTCAAGTATGGATCTGTGCCTTATATTGTCGAGAAAAAAATGTAAAAAGATTGTAGTGTCACTTTTGGTTTAAGAAAACGAAATATCGAGATTTAATAATAGTATAGGATGAAGGTAGGGAATAAATTTTGGAAAGAATCCGAACTACCTATCACCAGAGAGTTCCATAAATAGCCAAACCAACTTCAAATAATTCGTTGCAACATTCCCAACTTGTAAATATAGGTAGATTTCTGTTTTCGCGAAGAAATACGATTTTCTTTATATTGTTAATAATAATAGTAAAAAATATATTTGGAATTTGTTGCCGTAAAAATGGCCGTTGTAAGTCAGGAATCGATATGATCATTATTCCCGTAAACACTTTTTTATCTCAACCAAAGGTTGAGCTTCTAATATTATAAATATTATGTGCTTTATGTTTGTGCTAACGTTGTATTGATTAAAATTTTCACGGTGATAGTGTTGAAGATATTGAAAATATATTGGCTGTAGCAACTACGCATTGCTCTGTAAATTCCGTTTTGTTGGCCAAATAAGAAATCGTTTAAATAAGTAAGTAAATATTATTATCTTGAACCTCCCTTGTAAAGAAGAGGGTTGTACGAGTATTTGAGGAAAGTATGTAAACGTTTCATCTTGGTCGCTTCCATCGTTACTGTTTAAGTAGGCTTACCATACGTCCCGGATTGCCCGGGACTGGCGTCCTGCCCTGGTTATTCGTTATTGGTTAAAAATTTTCATACAAAATAAATTATATTCTTAAAAAAGTGCGATTATTACGAAAGTACGAAATTATTTATTGTTTTAGTATACTTGTGTTGGCAAATTAAGGTTTTACTCTTTCTTACTTTTCCCTTATACACACTTAATGGTGCATAGGGAGTGCCCTATGCAGTGCAGTGACATTGGTACACCAAGTGCAGCGTATTTAGATTATTACCACTTGAAGGCTGAGATAAGCATTATCGACCAAATTAAGAAAGGTATTTTACGTTGGTTCGGTCTTGTAGAGCGAATGGGTGATGAAAGAACGGCTAAAAAAATATATGATGCGACTGTGTCTGGATGTAGAAGTCGAGGAAGGCCGAGAAAGAAATGGCATGATCAAGTAAAACAAGTGCTTGAAAGTGGGCATGTAAGAAGTCGGAATAATCGACGTGCGTGCATGAGAAGATGTATGAATGTGGAGGAAGCAAGAGAAGTATGCCAGGACAGAGTGGTATGGCGTTCTATCCTCTCTGCCTACCCCTTTGAGGAAATGGCGTGATGGTTAGTTAGTTAGTTAGGTAAAATGACCAATCTTAGGCTTACATATTTTTTAAACAGCCTCCACAAATGAAAATTTCATTTTGACGGGTCATAACCAAATTTTATATGTGATTTTTTTTTCTATCAATCCCCCTCCCCATAGAATTAATTCCTGATTCCAGGGCTTCATATTTATGGTTAGCCTATAATGTATAAGTGTTTTTTTTTTCCGTCTGCGAATTCTTATTTTCTGTGTGACATTGAATAATGTTCAGGGAAAATTTTCGTTTATTTTCAAGATTGTAAAATTCGCTGTATCGTGAATATTTCTGCCTTTACGATATTTATGCGAGGCCTACATATAACAAACACGATTATTACACCTAT